>JAFFZR010028088.1:0-14960 GCA_018397195.1 Lethrus apterus | reverse complement strand
AGATTTATTGGTCCTTATTTCTTTCGCGGGAATTTAACAGTTGAGCGATATTTGGAACATCTTCGTATGGCAGTGTTTCCGGACCTAATTGCCGCATTTTCGGATCCAAATAATAGGGAAAACTTGGATCCCAGTATTTAGTTCCATCAAGATGGTGCACCACCACATTATGGTCTTATTGTTCGAAGGTTTCTGGATAACCAGTTTGAAGGAAGGTGGATTGGAAGACGTGGACCAATGGAGTGGCCACCTAGGTCACATGATCTTACCCTCCTTGATTTTTTCTGTGGGGACATTTAAAAAGTCGGGTCTACGTTAACCGACCAGTCAATTTAGAGGACTTAATGGAACGAAATAGACATTAAATGACTCGTATAACTCCGCAGATGATCGAAAACTCTGTAAATGAGGTCTACCATCGTCTTGGCCTATGTCAGATAGTGAACGGGACACAGTTTGAACAATTCCTGTAAGAAATTAGTTTTGCTTTAATGGACTGTTTAGTTAATTTAAAAGTTATTACTAAAATCAAGTTTACTTTGTTTTTATTAATTTTGTAATTTTTTTCTTATGTGACCCCTACTTCAATTATTATTATTTTTTTTTTTTAATGCAGAAAAACAAGCTTTAACAAATAATATAAACAAAAACCTAGCTTCCTATTTAAAAAAAAAAAATATTGATGAAAGACGCGGAAAAAATAAATTGTTTGACGTGTTTTTGCATTTTTTTCAAAAATGAACATTGTACGTTTTATTAATTTTGTGCATTACTTTATCATAACCCTGTATAATATTTCAAATTATATTACAAGATTGGATCGTAAATGACACGCAAATGTTGCAACTGCTGATCTAAAACCACTAACGATTTATTCACAAGGTAAACTGTGTGGAAATATATGTTAGCAATAGTTTATAGAAAACATGTTTATAAACGATAAAGATTTTTTTTTATTAAAACGCAAAAATAAAGTTTGTTTAAAATATATAGATAGAAATATTAGGACTTTAAACCGTAATTATATACAATAATTTTCTTATTATATTATTATATTTCTTCATTCGTAATATTTATTATATTTAATGCTTATTATTTTAAAAACTTTTCAGTAGAATATACCTATATGTTATTAATACATGATATATTTTTCTGGTTTAAATCTTTTTCCCATTTACTTTGACCAATTTTTTAACTTGCCTTGTTTCCAGTTGTTCTCTTTTAATTTATTATTTTTGCCGGACGAACTATGGAAGCTGGAGTGGAACAGGCTGCTTGCCTTTATGGAGGCAGCCGGGTTCCCCTAGCAAATCCTTTATGAAGCGGATGCACAATGGGCCTAAGTGCTACAGACTCCCTGGAGTCTGCCCGTGTTTCTAATAATGATAATAATAATAATAATATGGCGAAAGAAATAATAAAAATATTACTAAAAAAAAAAAAACAAAAAAGCCGAAAGGTAGAGAAAGTCAAAAAATATAAAAACACCAAAAACATGTAAACATAAGTTTATAAGTACCTATCTATCAAATAGAACAAGAAAAGAAGTGATAAAATGATAAGACAAAGAATGAAATTAGGAATAGGTTTAATAAAATGAAGAGGCGAGGAAACTAAAATGATGAGGCGAGGAAAGTAAAATGGAGAGGCGAGGAAACTAAAATGACCTGGACAGCATCTAAAGGCCGTCTGACACGATGCTAAATTATGTACAAAATTTAGTACTAAATTCTAAACAAAATATACTACTTTTTAGAACATGTTTTAAAAAAATTATTTAATAATAAATTTTGTTCAGAATCCTGTATGACATCCTAAATCTTGTGTCTAATTTTTTGTACAAAATTTACTATAAAATTTAGCATCGTTTCAGACGGTTTTAAGTAACAAACGCAGAGAACGTAGAACATTTCAACTTTTTAATTCTTTACTAATTTAATTTTTATACAACAGAAATTATTTGTTTAAATTGTGGAAATTGTCTATTAAATAAAATAAAATGTGATGATGGAGCGTGAAAGTGATGAGTCAATTATTGCAAAAAAATCGATACGCTAGATAATCACAGTCTTGATTAACAAATCTTATGGATCTGTTTTTAAAAACGTACGTACAAAAGAAAATTTAAATAATCCATACTTATTACAACATTTCTGCCACATCGAAAAAAGTAATCGTGTAATAAATGTAATGGTCATTAATCCCTTTCACATAGACGTCGTACATTGACAAAGATTGATGTTTACTTTTCGAATGCATATTAATTCGGCCAGACTCACCTCGTACGTGTAGGTGTTATGTAAATATATAAATAGTGTACTTACATAAATGAAAATATATAAATTTTAAAAAGATTGATTTTTAGTGGAGAAAATTAATTTACAAACACAACAATTTTAAAAATCTCAGTTCGATCATAAACCCGTAATGAAAATTTAAATTTAAATTTAAATAAACGATAAGTTCAATTAAAATGCAGCTGGTATTTTAGCAATAGAATGATGTGTATTGTGATATTTTGTTACTTTTACTGTTGAAAGTAATCACGTTCGAAATTGGGTTAAGAGATTAAGAAATCAAATGTTAACATCACTCGTACGAAATAATTTGATTTTACTTCATTTTATTTGAATCCATTTTGTGTTATGCAAGTTACTTATTTATTTTTTCGATTTTTGAAGAAAAAAACATTATTAGTATTAAAAACATTATTTTCCAATTGCAACAGAAAATCGAAGATCATTATGATTTCGTAAATACAACAAAAAATTCATTAAATTGATTTTCCTATTACATCCATTCCATTTGCCAAAAAATAATGATAATATGTTGAAACTGCATAAAATATAAAATCAAAGTGATATCGACATTTTATTTAATTAATTTCCATCCTTTGTTTTTGATAAGTTTTAGGTTTGCAAAGTACAACCTCCACTAAACACCGAAATGTGCAAAATGGAAGAACATTTTATGTGAACTAAAATCGGAAATCTTAATTTTTCAAAATATCTTCAAACCACTTTTTATTTACCAATTAAAATTCAATCACTTCTCTCATTCTAATTTCGAAGGCGACTTTCGTTCACTGGATTTTTATATTGTTTATATTTTTCATTTTATAAATCCATTCCATACTATCGTAATATTCTAAATTCCATCCTTTTATGATAGTATAAATTAACGTTTTTTTTTTTTATTTCACTCGCGATAGATATATTGTGTATGCTTTTCAAATTTATTGTTATCCCCTTCTTTTTTTTTGAATAAAATTTACTATTACTTTGTTTCCAACCATGATTATGTAATTCCTGCATTTTCAGTTTTCATTTTCGTGTTTTACGCGTTTTGATGCGAACTCCCTGCTTAATCAGTAAATGATTAAAATCTCCCTATTTTCTAAATTCTGAGGTTTTGTGTTCTTGTGTCCTTGTGTTATTATCTGAGGATTTTTGACTCAAGAATTCATTGAATCAATATCTTATCATAAAATGAAGAAGCGCCTTTAATCATTATTAAATCTTATATTTTTAATAATTTAAAGACTTTTGCATTGTTTACTTTCAACATTTTAAAGTGTCTGTCTATTTATTGATTTTTGAACAAATTAATGTATTACAATTTTCATTAGTTTTATTAATAACCATTAATAGAATTTATTTAAGAATAATTCTCAGACTCATTTATAAACCTTTAAAATAGAATGGAACACGACGAAAACCAAAATATTGGTAATGAGAAGAGGATGGAAATGGGTGAACCTAGAATAGACTAGAAAATTAGACGTTGTAACGGAATGGATGTATTTGGAGTGGATTATGAAGAATAAAAATGGGTGCGAGGTACAAGTTGACAAGGAAGCCAGAGAAACAGAAATTGTGAATGACTGGGAGGAAATATGGAAGAGAAATCGGTATTATGGAAGGATTTCATAAAAAGTGATTCGTTATACGAGACAGAAGCTTTATCTCTCAGCGTCTGTCTCGTAAAAAGATGTAAATGTTGGTACAAAAGTTTTTGAAAAATGTCGGATTTAGAAAAAGGATTATGCAATAGGAGACAAGCAAGCAATGGTGAGATATGAAAAACGGCATATGAATGGGAGAAGATCGATTAGTAAGAATGACCATGGATGAAAGGAGAAAACGGGTGGCAAAACGCGGAGCTATCAACTTGAGAAACAAACAGATTGCAAATGTAATAAAAAGTTGGATTAAGTTGGTTGGAAGGGAAGCAAATGTTTAAAGAAACTTCTTTAAACATTTGATGAAGGTGAGAGCGAAAGAACAATTTAGGGTTTTTTGAACTATTCTGAACTCCGGCGATTTTTCTTTAGTTACAATAAATCTTTTGGACGAACTCGACGAACTCGGACGAACTGGAATATTTTTGAAAAATGTTGTGTTTAAGATTTTTGAACCATTTTGAACTTTTATAACAGACTTCTTCCTGGCACGCAATTTTCTAAATATAAAGTTTTTTAAAATCACTCTCTATTTTTTTTAAAAAAAGGTGTTTTTCATTCATGAAACGTGAACATGAATTTCGAAAAATATGTGATGTATCATGTGTTAAAGAGATATTGTTTCCCATATGTTGCTTAGTTAAAAGGTTTTCTGTCCTGGTGACATTTTTGGATCCATCAGATATTTTTAAAAATAATTATATCCTCAAAGATCGGGTGCATCCTTAGAAAAAGGACGAAACTTAAAAATCGACAAAATAGGAATTGAAAACGTAACTAATGGGGTTGTTAATAAATTAAAACTCGTTCTATGTGGTTTAGGTGAGATAGATTTCAACCATTCAATAATTTGATTTTTATCATAATCAACAGTTGATTTTGATCAACTTAAGTGTTCCTTGACAATTTTTTACTCTTTAAAATTGGCTACTCTTTCTCTATCCTTGATAAGCAGATTTCTATCTGGGAAACTTTTTTTGTTTAAAATTTGTTGATGATCAAAATGGTCCAAATAATTTAAAACACTTCAGATTTTCCAAAAAGCATCTTATTTTATTCAGAAGACGTCAGTTGTAATATAGGGCTGAACGTCTGACATCCTCTTTGTGAAACATATTTGTATAAATTTTTGAAACATCATTTCTAAAAATAATTAAAAAATTTTCACAAAACAATATTTAAAAATTTGAAACACACCACATTTTTTCATCGACTAGAAGATATTTGCTAGACTAATGTACGGCGCCACCTCTCGGCGAGTGCCCTAAGCATTAGTCGCTGTCTGCTTATCGGCCATAGGGAGCTGCAAAGCTGCAATACAATAGCCGTACTGACGATGAGTATCAACTCAGAAACCAACGTTGGTCTGCGGATGTGAGTGACTAATGCAAGTCGAGCTCGTGTTTCAAATAAAAGATATTTGTTGTCATAATTAAGGCCAAAACGTAGAACGGTGGACCAACTGGAATTATTGAACACATCTAGATACGTTTTGTTCAAATTCTTCGAAAAATAATAATATTTCCCAAGAAGAGTACGGTTGAGACGTCGAACACACTGCCATAGCTTAATCGCAAAGATAAAAACTAATTTCGATTCTAGTCGTGAAAGCCCTAAGTCACTGAAAATATAAATCGAACATTTTCACAAAGTTTCACGAATTAATTTTTAAAGTAATAAAAATTAAAATATTTACAAAAAATTTTTTTTCGAAAAGCAATTTTATTCAAAAATCTTGAAATAATGTTGGTGTCGATCCTTCGAACCCCATAACGCCCTAAAAGTTAAGAATCCTTGTGATTTAAGTCGTTGCACGCTCTTAAAAAGTCATTAATTAGCAAGTACACCCGATGACTGTCACAAAATAGTTAATGTGAAAAAATGTTAACAATTTTCCAAAAACGTTCGTTCGACGATTTTTAAAAATACCAAAAATTTTTGCCACAAATAATATGTGTTACATACATTGTATTCTAGCAAAAATATAATGACTCAAATATATTTTTGTAAATTATTAATAGTTAAATGTTGACATGAAATTTGCTGGTCCGGTACTGTCCATAGAGAACTAGAATGCATTGGATGTCGAAAAATATTTTTCAACCTTGATTAAGAAGAATGTAGATAATGTTCATGTGAAGTAGTTAACAGAGAAAAACCGATATTTTAAAACGTATAAAAAAACTGGTCTAATAAAGGACATATATCCTGTGAGACGGACAGAGAAATTGCGAGTAAAATTCGCGTTCGAACATATGATAGAATGGGACAGATAACGAGTTTAAAAAGAACAATTTAATATCGAAGTAGGAAAAATACATTATTAGATACACCGTCCGAGCGGGAAAGAGTGAGTCGAAAAGTTCGCATTAGAAAAGAACGTAAATAGAAACACAAATAGGAAGAAAAAGTGCGATTTTGCTTAAAAAGAGGCCGCGGGTCAGTAGACGGAGAAAAAAGAACATTTGAACGAAGACGGTCGATATTTTAACCTATGAAATTAATACGTTAGGAAAGAATACGAACGCGACGCGGGCAGTTGGCAAGAAAAAGATGAAACGCAGCGTTAAACAAGGAAACTAGAACTAAAACGAGAAGCTGAGAGTTTTTTTTTGCGCTGCTCATAGATGCAGACGCGTATATATAATTATAGGTGTAGGAGAAAGATAGGTTATGATAGGGATGGCCGATGCATCTGAGAAGGATGGTAATGTCATAGATATGGTAGGAGAATAGAGAAGGAAGGAGAGGGAAAATGCAAGTGCATGCAAGCGCCGAGTAGCGTCGTACTTGTTGCGTCAGTTCCGTGACGTTGCAGTACAGTCTCTGTTACTTCGACATTCATTGAGTTTTTGGTCTGACAAATTTTAAATTACCATCGAAACACACACACGCATTTTTCTTAAACGTCGAAATCGTAAAAAAAAAAATCCAAGGTAAACATCATTTGAAACAACGCACGTAAACGTGCTCTTAACAAACAACGAACGTTTTAAATTTATTAATTTTGAATTTCGTTACAGGTGCAAGAACGAACGCGGAATTGAGAAAAATGAAGATCCTGAAAATCCTGAAAACTGCCGCCTGAAAGGACCCACGTTCGGTTTTCTTTCTGCGATTTAAACAAAATGTGATACATTTTAAATTTAAGTGAACGAATGAAACTTTAAGTGTTAAAAAAAAAAAAAAACGTTGTTTAAAAACAATTTATTTAACTTTTGTTCGTTCGAACGGAGTGAACGTGTGAAAATATGAAAAAATAAGTGATGGAAATTATAAATTTCGCGCTTGGAATCAAATCAGAACGAAAATCGAACAGCCTACGCGATTAAATCGTACATAATTTGTGCGATTAAACAATCTGCGTTAAAGTGTTTTTCTCAAACGTAAACGCATATTTCTGGCTTAAAACGAAGCCACAAAGTGATAAAGTTTCAGTGAGTGTAATGAATGTTTTGAAGCAATGGGCCAAAGTAAACGTATTCGTCGTTGCGTCGCGATCAGTGTAGGAAACCTAACGCCTCGGAAAAATGGCGGACTGCTCATATTCGCGATGTATCCAACAGAAAAGAAATATTAGGAGAGAACTTCAAAGATGGACAAAAAATATGGTGTACATAGTTGGTGAGTAGTAATTTTAATCCTGCAGTCTGCGTTTAATCGTATCGGTCGATATCATTCATGAAATTTGGTTCGTAACGCGGATAAATAAACAGATGCACGAATAACCTGTTGCAAATAATTATTTTTCGGACAATTTAAAGTAAATTCACGTGTAATTTAATTCGAATGGCCTTCGTTACATCTACGATTGTGTTTATTCGCGTTCGTGAGTGAAATAATTTCGTATTTTTCCGCTTATTTTAAGGTTTCTTTTCTTCCGGGTTGCAGTTAATGATTTTTAAGATGCACTTTTTTTAAATGCGTCGCAGAAGCATTTTTCAGTGACCGCGCCGAATTGTTCGACCTCATATACGCCCTTCTTGCTAACATTTTCATTCATCTAATGGGATTTTTCACTTATTTATGCGATTTTTCAATTCACATAAACACTACCATGTGCCATGCATGCATTTATTTTATATTTGCCGGTATCATTTTTAGTTTTGGGCGTTTTCACAATGATCCAATTAACGGAAAGAAAATCGAATTTCCGTTTTGTTTTGTGGCATTTCAATGGAGAAAATTCGATTTTCGATCATAACCTCGATTTTACACAAACGTGTGTTTGTCGGTTTAGACCTATTTCTTAATAATCAATACGTCCTTATTTGTAATTATGAATTTATATTCATTTGATTGTATTAATAATTTACGTCTAGATTTCTCGTTAAATTTGGGTCAAAATTATCCAAGTTGAAAAACTAAAACTCGATTATTAAATTTAATTTATTCGAACCTGAAACATTAAAATTTTTTTTTTAAATTATCAAAAATTTTTAGAAAGCATTAAGATTTATTACTTGTTATAGGTTATGTAATAATTAATCTTTGTGAAAAAATAGTCTTAATTCAATATCCAATATTTAAATAAATACATTAATAAAAAGTATACTGTTAGCAAAATCTGTGTGAAACGTTTCTAAATTACAAATTTAGGTGACAAATATTTTTATTTGAAAATATAACATAATTTGATTTTTTTAAATTAAATTATATATTATATTATTTTTATAGAACAACACATTTTTTATATCAGAGCTCCCCATTTACTCTCCAATCCAAATATTTCGAAAATCAACAAAATTAATTATGTTTCATAATAGTTTACAATAATAGTGGTTTTTTTTTTGGATTTCAAAACTTTTCCTGCCTCCAAAATGAGATGGATCGTTACTACAAAAATTTAATTCCAATTTATTTTATTTTTTTAGTTACATAACATTTTAGTAATTATTATGAAAGTTACTTGAAAATAATTAAAAAAAAACCAAAAAAGGGCTTGCCGTTGCAGCAGTTACCAACCATTTTGAATAATAATAATAATAATAATGATGATAATATTTATGGTGTAATTGAAATACAACTAGTCCGGATACAAACTTTAGTTTGGGGATCTTTGTCAAACAACTTAATTGTATAAATATTTTAATTTGTAAAAATTTTGTATTTTATATAAATTATATATCATTAATCAACCTCAATTTTTTTTTCAAAATGTTTATTATACCCTTTAATAAAATTATTATACACTTTTTGTTAATAAATAAACCTGTTGTTTAGTTATAAATATTGTCGTATTTTAATTATTAATCTAAAATTAAATGCTTAAGAAATATATTTTTTAATCTTGTTTTTTTATAAAATATTTTATTGGTATTTAACCATGAAGCAGGTTTTATATTAATTAATATTTAAATTTTAATATTTTAATTTTAATATTTTAATATTAAAATTAATAATTACATTTTTTAAATATTAAATTAATTTTAAATAAATTAATTAAAACACAGTGCGCGTTAGCTATTGATTGTTACCTTATAATATTTTTTAAATATATTTTTAACATTTTTAAAATGAATTTTAAACGCCAGTTAAAATGAAAATAATTAAAAAAACATTGAGGCCAGATTTCTTTATATTAAAACTGTATATTTTGTAAAGATATATTTTTTTATGTTTATTTAATATTAAACAATTTTAAAAATTATTTTGTTTCTTAAATTTTTACAAATAAGTACGAATAAAAATTCAAAAAAATCCCTTCTCCGTTTATTAATTTGTTATAGAGAACGAATCTTGACATTTTTAGAACCTAGAAATTTTATTTACAAATTAAATTATTTTTAACTACATGTTGAAGAAAAAATCTCTTTATATTACTATATGAAGCATTTATATAATTATGCAATAAATATTCGTATAATCAATAAAAAGATGTTACGAAGGCCATCAAGATTTTATTTGAATAAACATAAAATGACTTATGACAACATGTTCAAATTTTAAACTCGTTCGCTATTATTTTGAAAAAATTAGTTAATTATTTTATGTCAATTAAATGTCGTGAATCAACATTATTCTAAAATAACAATAAAAAAAGACGTATGCTGTTTTTGACGTAAATATGTTTTGTGGAGAATTTTTTTAATTTTTATTATATTTATTAAGATAAATTTATTGAATTTCTTCTATGCAAATTCTTAAATATTTATTACATTTGTAAATATCCATAAAGATTCTTTTGAATAATTATTTATAAATTAATTTAATAAAATTTTATCCATTATTTTTAGATTAGGTAATTAAAAATATCATAATATTGATAAGAATGATAAATAAAATTTTGAATAAATTCTCTTTGTTTTTAGTTGTTTGTTGTAAATTACTCCCAACAAAAAAAAATTGCAATAGTATATAGGCTGCTGGGGCCAAAGTTTTTTTATTTGATTATCGTTTGTTAATACCTAATATTATAATACCTAATATGTAATAAATAATAACAAATTAAAATTATTTAAATATAATTTTGAAATTAAATTTTTGTAAATTGTTTTTGAAAATTAATTCCTTTTTTAATATTTTAAAAATGCAATTTTTGTTCGTATATTAAAACAAAAATGTCTTTGTAATTCAGATTTATTTGTTAATTTATTAGTTATAAATGTTTTTTTAACAATATTTTATTTAAATGAAATTATTATTATTATTATTTATTGTAATTTGTGTTTTGTCTAAATTTTAATTTAATTAAATTTTTTCTGTAAATTGATATAATTTATTTACTTATATTTCGTTCTACTTTTATTAAAGAAAACGCTCCATTCTGAATTGTTTATCTTACGACTTGTTTATATCGATTTTTTCGCTTATCTGTCTGTTATCCTAATAATTATAAATTTAGTCTGAACGCTAAATCATTTCCTCATTAATATTATTAATTAATCGATTATCTACTTTATTTAATATTGTATTTTTCCGTCGTAAGCGAAAAATAATGAAATAGTACTTACAACCAATAATCTGACATTAGATAATAAAAAGATTTTTGAATTTTTAATTTTATTATAACGGTTTAAATTGTTTGATTAATTTTTTGATTTATTTCTAAATAACAAATGATCACAACAACTTAGTAAAGTGTTTGATGCAACATGTACCTCAGAGTACTCACCGGTTTCTTACTATATTCCTCGTCAGCAGTACAGCATCTTAATGCGGTTGTAAACAGTTCGAGTGCGAATGCAATTTACAAATTGCATAAACATTATTTTTGTTTAGAAAAAAATTGTGTTCTATAAAATTATTACACATGAAAACGAAACCATAAAACTTGTTGAAATAAATTGCCTATCGCCAAAATGTGGTTACTCATTACACGAGCATTTAAAGTGAATACATTAAACAATAAATTTTCAAGATTTGTTACAATTCGCCATAAATGATTCATTTTGTGTTTTGTAACATGCGAGTTATTAAGTGACAAACACTATTGTTTATAACAGTCATAGTCACGAAATACTGATTAAAAAACGAACAAAACCGGAATTATAAAGAAATCGTTAGTTTTAGAATCATTTAGATTTATAGAAAATTATTTTAAAAAAATCAAATTTATTTAATCATATGTTTTTAATTAATAACTGCCTTATTGCATACAATTATTAACACATAATAATTTCCTATGTATTGTTGTGTGGATTTATAAATTGTGGTATGAGTTCCATTAGTTTGGATAAAATTTAAATAATGTTTTTGACGGAAAATTATTATAAAAATAAAAATTATCGCTTCTAAAACAATTAGTCATGTACGTCAATCGATTTTTTTTTCAATCGCAGTTATTTAGATTTATGTGTAATGAATGGTAAACAATTTTTTTTTAAACGTTTTAAGTATAAATAAAATCGTGGAATTAAAACGAGTCGAGTTGTTCTGCATAAATTAAAAGGAAATGAAAGGTGTTAAAAAAAAAACAAACTCAAACGAATGGTGTTCAAATTCTCCGTGGACCCCTCCCTAATTTACGTCCCACTCTATTCTAACACACCTGTTTACCAATCAAACGACTTATTTTTATGTTTATTACTGGTTGTTTCTAAATGGAAAAAAGAACAAACCAATTCTAAAAGAAAAACACATAGTTTTAAGGTCACGGAATTTTCCGCCGCAATCAGGAAAAACCTACACGGAAAAATAAGATTTTTTCGAATAATTTGAATTTCGTTGCTTTATTTCTAGTAAGAAGTACATTAACGATATGTTGACTCTATTGTCTATGACTGGCTGTAAATAACGCAATTTCTATTTTATATATTGATTGATCATCATTACGAGTGATTAAATATGATTTACGCGACACGTACAGCTTAGAAATTAACTTTTTTTTTCTTTCTTGAGCGTGCAATTTAGAAATTAAGCCAATTCATTTTATTTTTTTATAAAGTGACACAAAAATATTTATGTTTTCGCGATTTTTTCGCAACGTACGCTCAGGCCACCCTAACCTCAGGGCTAAATGGGCTAAAGCGCAGGGGCGCAGCTTTTGGGGGCGGTAATTGTTTTTATAGGTTATTTGAATTTTGTGTTTTTTTTTGTATTCCTTTTCATAGTTCTTTTGTACTCCTTTTTTACTCCTGTTGTACGCTCTTTTTTACCTTCTGAATTTCAATTCAAAATGTCAATTTTTGAGCGAACCCAACCATAAATTATAACAAAAATTGACATTTTGAATTTCAATAATGATAATTTGAATTACGGAGCGAACCTAACTCATGTCAACCCAATCATCAATTATAAATTTAAAAATTTAATTACGGAGCGAACCTAACTCTTTTAAAAATTGATCTTTTGAATTTCAATAATTTCAATTATTATGGGCGAACCTAACCGATGCCAATCCAACTATAAAGTTTCGAAACTGACTTTTTGAATTTCATTCATTTTACGGAGCGAACCCAACCCATACAACAACCTTTTTCCATCCATCCGGCCCTGCGTACGACTTAGATAATTTGTGGTTTCGTATTTGGTTTAAAATTTTTTCTTTTTTGAAATAAACAAATTTGCACAATTGCGTGTTACGTGAAATAACGAAATATCAAAATAAAATTGAATGAAAGGTTTACACAATGTTGTGGGCATGAAATAACATTAGATTGCCACATTACACAATTGCATCAAAATGGTGCGGTCGATTTTTATTTAATTGACGCCCTGGTTTTTCTTTCACTGCCAGATGTCGATTTTTTGTTTTATTTGTGTTAAGGTGAGAGAAACCACATTACTTTATTAAAAAAACTACATTTTTCAAGAATCATATTTAATTTCTTTGCTAGGTTGTCGCAACGCACGTTAACTAAATAAATTACTTATACGTTTCAGATGCCGATTTTAAACTATTTATTTAATATAAATAGAAATTATTGTCTCAATAAACAAAATTGGTGCAAGTAGCCTTTACATATTAATTGCAAGTCTCCTAACTATATCCAAGTATACCTGTTGCATTTTCCTTAATTATTATTAAATGATTTACAAATACACGTTTTTTAAAACAAACTGCACCATTAATTCCTACAAAATTTATACGAGCACATTGAGCATTTCGTATTCGTAAATAAAGAACCGTCGTTTGTGCGGATTTACTTGAGACTCAATATTAATTAAATGTTATTTGTTGACAGTGATTCCCTTCAGAAAATCAAGCTTAAACACCAGGTATGTTGGAAAAAAACAAAACACCGACGCTTGGCACTGTTTTTTGTTTTTAATTTGTGTTGATTTTATTGAGCTTTTGCTTCATTTTCACTAAAGTCGAAGTCCGACTCCAACATGGATCCTCAAGCAAACTACTAGTTACTTCCGCGCATGTTTTCAAGGTTCTGCGTTATCAACTAACAGTACCACTAAAAATTAAAAAAAAAATAATAATAAATAAAACAAAGAAACTGATATTGGTAGAAATACGGGACAAAGGCCCCTAAATAACTCCTAAATAACGTCTGGCAACTCTGGAAATGAGTAACGTAATTTTATTCAATTTTTCTCAAGAACAAGGATATCAAAACATCAAATTTATTGACTGATTCGTTGATTCGATTTCTGCAGAACTTCTGAAGAAAGAGATTTCGCGAACAGCAAATGGTTTCAGTTTCTTCAGATTTTCTAAACGTTTGAATAGCACGTTAACAAATTGCTCAAGCTTACTGATTTTATTTCTAAAGTTTTCTTTAAGACAATGGCATCATTTAATTTAAGTTACTGTAAAGCTTTCCGGGAAACTTTGTTTAGGCGTGAAAGCCTAAATGTTTTATCGTCAACAATTTCAAGGTCTAAAATTTAAATCGTAGTTATGGACATTGGAATTTTATTTCAGAGATGAAATTTACAATGTTTTTAACTTCGAGTTGGCTTTTAGATCGAGTAATCTGATTAGGTTTCCATGTTTCCCAAATCCTTCCTGTTTCCCTAATCTTTGCTGTTTCTCCAATCCTTCATGTTTCCTTGCAGCGAATGTTGGAATGTGTCCTTTGGGACCACATTTAAGTTCGATCTGTTGAAAAGGCAAATACCGGGTGTGCCAACTATCTGGGGTCGTTCTATTACGTCTTACCTATTCATTTTATTAAAAAATGTTTCAAGTAAAAGTTGTTTGGAGTCAAGTACTCTACACCATAAAGTTATTCTCAACATACAGGGTGTTTAGTTTTTCCTGCACGTTATACAATTTTGTTATTTTAAACGGAACGCCCTGTATATTGTCAAATTTTCAGATTCCTAGTTACAAAATAGGGAAAGTTCATACTACAGATCCCATACTAAAATTGAGCGGTTTTCGAGATATTCCACTTTTAGGTAAAAAAAAATGAATTTAGGTAGTTCTCTTTAAAAATTAATAATGTTTTTATTAACGACGATTTTGTAGCGATTCGTTGGCATAATGGTAACAATGCTTCAAGGTAAACAGTCAATACCAAATATCCTCGTTATATTATACAGGGTGTTTCAAAATTGATAATGAATTGTAGCATCTTTAAAAGGCTAAAACTCGTTTTTT
>JAFFZR010028087.1:0-14980 GCA_018397195.1 Lethrus apterus | reverse complement strand
GTGAAGTTTTACAGAAGTTTAGAATTAGAAAAAGTGAATATAATTACCAATTACCAATAAATAATTATTTTTTACGAAAAAGGAGTACAGATGTATGGGTTGGGTTCGCTCCGTAAATTGAAATTATTGAAATCCAAGAAGTCAGTTTTTCAAATTTATAGTTGGATTGGCATCGGTTTGGTTCGATCATAATTGAAATTATTGAAATTCAAAATTTCAGTTTTTAAAAGGGTTATGTTTGCTCCGTAATTGAATTTTAAAATTTGTAATTTATGGTTGGGTTGGTTCGCTCCGTAATTCAAATTATCAAATTATTGAAATTCAAAAGGTCAGTTTTTCAGTTTTTAATAATTTATGGCTAGGTTCGCCCCGCAATTAAAATTCAAAATGTGTAAAGGAGTATAAATGAAAATGCAAAATTCAAATAACCTATAAGAACAATTGCCGCCCCAAAAGGCTGGCGCCCCTGGGCTAAAGCCTATTTTGCCCTGTGATTAGGGTGACCCGGCTGACAACGATGTTTGTTTTTTATTCATAATTTGCAGCGAAGTAGCAATTAGCAACAATTTGAATATTAAAAATAACTGAAACACTGTAAATCTACTCTTCAAAAAATCCACATTTTACCGAATAGGTACTTGCAGTTTTATTTTTGTTTCGAAAGTAAGTTTGGGGAGCATATGAAACGGATTAAAAAGCCTTATTTTCAGGTCCAGTGGATTAGGAATTCCCTGCAAGAATATTTCTTTTTTTTGTCTTGTTTCTTCGTAGGCCCCCGATGCTTTGAAATATACGGTAGGAAAATAGATTCATGAATGTATAAGTATCAGTTTATATTTACTTACTTATTCCTTGTATTTAAGTTGCGACGTAATATTTGAAAATCCTTTCTCAGCAAATATTGTCTTTGCATTTATTATACAAAAATACTAAAACTGCAATTACTTTACGTGAAATTTGGTTCTGTGATTTACAGGGTGCTACGGAAGTCCACGTAAAAAAATTAACAACCCGTATAAATCGCGGTTCTTAACAAAAATTTGTTTGTAATGTAATGCGAATATTTTTTACTATTTTTCTAACCCCTTAGTTGACACATTGAAATGTTATGATTATGAATTGAAAAGGCCGAGAAAGTGAAAATGTTTTTGTGCGATAAAAACTTTATACTTTTTTTGGAGCAAAAATGTGTTGCTTACAATGTTATCAATATTAAAAAGATTGCATTGGCATATACGTTGAATTTATGATCCAAATTTTAAAATTAATGGTTAATTTTACGAATGCGAATTGACGCATATGGCGTTATTTGTACGGGGAAGCTTTAGGTCAGGGCTGTCCAAACCACGGCCCGCTGGCCGGCCACTTGCTGCCCGCGACTCATATTTGTGCGGCCCGCGAAGCGATTTTTAATCTGTAGTTTTGTAGATCAAAATTCGCGTCGCCATCAGAAAAGAAACTTAAATTACGGTTTACATGAAGCCAATAAAGAAGCAAGTCAAGTGAGCAAGTAACTTGAAAACTAAAACAGAAAAAAAATATCACATTTAAGAAATATTATAGTTTGATTAATATTAAATTAGTGTCAAATAAATATAACAATAATAATAAAAAAACTTTAATAAAATAAGAAATTAACGCATGGTTACAATTAAGGGAAAATGTTCTTAATGGATTTAATAAAGTTGACGGAATTTTTACATAAAGTTCAACAACCCGGTTATATTCTCTCACTAGTTTTTTGCACACTTCCTCTTCATTAATTTTATGTTACGGGACAATGAACTTAAAAAGGCTTTATCAGTATGTACAGTATTCAAAATTTAATCAAAGTAGTTGTATATAATACATACTGTCATATTTTATACAGGGTGGGATTCAAATATGGAATATTTAAAAAAAAGCGAACTCAACCGGTTTTTTAAAAAACGCTGAAACAGGTCGATTTTCGATTTTAAAAATACACATTAATACGTGCGAATCACCTTCCGACTTTCATTTGTTTTGTAGTTGTCATCACAAAAAAAAATTTAAATGACAACATACATTTTTTTAGTGGAACCGATAGTGATTTTTCTACCCTTTATGTCCGTGCAAAAAAATCGTAAGGTTGCACTAAAAAAATTCTGAGAAAAATCCATCTGAAAATTTAATGTTGATATTATCCTAGATAACAAATAATTCAGACCATGAACGGTACGTAACTTTCTTGTTGAAGTACCTTTCGTTTTTATCTTAAAACCTTTGTAGCGTATTGAATAATCAAGATACCATGACAATAATAGTAATAATAATGTTCAGCTAGATTTTTCTGAGAATTTTTTTATGCAACCTTATGATTTTTTTGCACGGTCTTAAGGGTAGAAACTTCACTATCGGATTCCACTAAAAAAAATTTATGTTGTCATTTAAATTTCTTTATGACGACGTGATAACTACAAAACAAATGAATGTCGGAAAGTGAATCGCACACATTTATGTGTATTTTTAAAAAATAAAATCGACCTGTTTCAGCGATTTTCAAAAAACCGGTTGAGTTCGCTTTTTTTAAAAATATTCCATACTTAAATCCCACCCAACATTAAATTTTAAGATCGATTTATCTCAGAATTTTTTTAGTGCAACCTTATGATTTTTTTGCATGGTCATAAATGGTAGACAAATAACGATCGGAAACATTAAAAAAAATGTATGTTGTAATTTAATTTTTTTTGTGATGACTACAAAACAAATGAAAGTCGGAAGGTGAATCGTACGTATTAATGTGTATTTTTAAAATCTGTTTCAGCGTTTTTTAAAAAATCGGTTTAAATATTCCATATTTTAATCCCATCCTGTATATTTTGCACAAACACAACGTTTAATAAATCGTTATTTCTAATGTCAAACTAGATCACTAATTTGTTAATAACGTGAGATAATCTATTTATTTTCTTGTTGTTTACGATAAGATATGGCATTGAAAACAGGTGTAGTAATATAAACTTTTTTCAGAAGCAACATTTGAAAATCTAAGCACACATACTGAAGACATTTTATTGTACGCAATATTTCCATTGCACACATTTCTGGAGTTATGGCCCTAGAAATGTCTTTTTTAGTTCGATATATATTTCCGCAGAAAAGTCTGCCAATATCGTATCTCTTTATGTGTTGTATACTTCAAAGCATTTTGCATCTTACATTTAACGATCTGTTTGGGTTTCGTTACTAAACCAAAAGCAAATAAATTTGTCGTATAAAGCATCATATTTTTTTACACATCGATTCGTCGATTCAATGTTTTCGCTGAAAATAGAGCGAACTTGAGACAAAAACGTATATACATAAAATTTCTGCAACAAATGGAATACTTTTTTCTCAAGAAATGTTTAAATTTTATAATAATGCTGCATTTATACGAAGTTAATGTAGCAGTAAAGAAGTATGGGGCAGAAAATATTGCTTTTTCCACCAATTGTGCTGAATTTTAGCATCCTTATAAAAATTTAATATCTACAGTGTGATCGAAAAAAAATTAGTCAAAGTAAGCCATGAACAAAATCCAGCATGTCTTTACTTAAACCACTATTTATTTCTTAATGTCAAATTAACGTTTCTCAAAAATGTTGTCCAAACAAATCAAAGATTTTCATTTAGAATCCCATTTTAGAGAAATGGAAATGAAATAGGAAACGGTGAATGGCAATGTTCGTACGTTGTCTGTTATGAAGAATTTCAGGAGCATTTTCCTATTGAAAGAGCTGAACATTTTTGACAAACGTCAATTTGACATTAAGAAATAAATAGTTGTTTAAAGACATGCCGATTTTTGTTCATGGCTTACTTTGACTAATTTTTTTTCGATCACACTGTACTTTAAATTTCAACATTATTTATAAGAATTGTCCCAATTACTAACAAGTTAATTTGTGCTGAACTTAATTCAATCCAAGCTGAAGAATAGTACCACAAAGTGTAACTATAAAATTATAATATAATTCTGAATACAGTGAAATAAAATTACAAAACGTACGGTTATAAATGCACAACATTAATGCCCAGTTGCACCAACGCTAATTAGTTAATCTCCGAGTATTTTCCATAGAAACAATTATTGTAACAATAATCATGACAATGGTTTCTATAGAAAGTAATACTGATTAATTAATCGTACCTTGGTGCAACCGGGCATAAGTCTGTGCCAGATAAATAAATGACATTATTTATTAATTTATATTTATTATGATTTGAGCGAGTCAAAACAAAAATAAATAAATGCTGACTTACTGTGGGAAAATAATTGATAAATGTTGACGATGACGATGACAAGCTTTTAGAATTCTACATTAACAATCCGTCACGGTCTTTTACGTAAAATTATATATAACATTGATTAATGTTAGCACAGCTTCTCGACCCCTTACTTAAGAAAGGATACATCAAAGTATAATGATTTAAAATCAAAGGCAACTTACAAAGGTTACCTAATAGCATTAGTGTGAAAGTTAACGCTTGAATTACTAAGTTTCTGAAACATTATCAGTGCTTCTAACTATAAATAAATAAAAACGTATTTTAAATGTTTCATACTACGGTAATTTACAAACGCTTCTTTATTAAAAAAAAATTGATTAATTTCATCTCTTTAAATGGCAATTTTTGACATATTTAATGCGCATATTTATGAACGAAATACTCAACAATAAAAAAAGATTATAACTATTATAAGGAGAAAACGAAAGAAGTAAAGTTAACAGTGAAAGAAGCAAAGAAACAGTAATGAGAAATTTTTTTTTGGAAATATGATGAATGAAAATTTCTGAGATAATCAAAGATTACAACATCGTAAATATAAACAGGACAGATAAAAAACGAAGAGAAGAT
The DNA here is from genome assembly GCA_018397195.1 of Lethrus apterus. Taxonomy (NCBI): domain Eukaryota; kingdom Metazoa; phylum Arthropoda; class Insecta; order Coleoptera; family Geotrupidae; genus Lethrus; species Lethrus apterus. The sequence goes on along the minus strand of JAFFZR010028087.1, from coordinate 10,114 downwards.
AATGGAAATACGGGAAGAACATTTTTGAGAATTAACCAGAGAGGAAACAGATACAGAAGAAGAGGAAGTAAATACCCTAAACAGAGAAGAAAGAAAGACCATCACTGTTGAGGAGATAGCAACGCCAATAGAGAAAATAAAATTAGGGAAAGTGCCTCGGGTAGATGACATTACCGCAGAGATGATAAAATATATAGGAGAAGAGGGAATCACAGAACTTCAGAAAATAGTGAATGAAGCAATAAAATGTAAGAATATGCCCAAAGATTAGAATGCAGGAATAGTACATGTACATAAAAGTGGGGACAAAAGAGTTTGCAGATACTATCGAGGCATCACTCTGTCAAACATACCAGAAATGGTATTAGCTAGAGTGATTGAGAAAAGAATAATACCAATAGATAAAAAACAATGTGGTTTTAGAGGGGGAAGAAGTACGAAGAATCCAGATAATTTAAAACAGAAATAGGGGTTAAGTAGGGATGCGTCCTCAGCTTTCTGCTTTTCTCCTCGGTGACGGATGATGTTATAAAAGAAGCAAAGAAAAGAATTTAAAAAAATAAAAATTAGCTAAACTTGCTCTATGTTATAGAGCAAGTAAAGAGCTTCAAATATTTGGGCACGATGATAGAGAAAAATGGAAAATTAGATAAATAGATAAATGAAAGATTAAGTAAAGCAGGAAAAATATATAACATGACGAAAACTACATTTTTTTGGAAAAAGAGAAATACAAAGCAATATTAAAACAGAAATAGTGAAAAGGTTAGTCGGACCAACAATACTATACGGAAGCGAATGGTGAACATTAACCGACAAACATAAGACAAGAATCAATTCAATGGAATTCAGGAAATGCTCTTTCTAAGAAAGATAGAAGGAAAAACGAGAAAAGACAGGATTAGAAATGAAATATTTAGACAGAATCTGCAAATAAAACCAACACAGGATATATGAAGCTAAAGTAACAGGAAACAGTGTAAAAGGAAGGTCAAGAAAAAATGGAACGGTATCATAGAAGAAGAAGTGGAAAAAAACATAAGATAGAAATAAAGTAAGAGAATGACGTAGGAGAGAAAAAGATGGAGGAAAATCTGCAAAAAGACGTAATAACACACCAAACACAACCCCACAAGCCTTATATCTTACCAGTGGCGTAGCGAGCTTAACTCGCGCCCGGGGTACAATACCTTTTTATCGCCCCGCCCCCATTCGAAAACCATGCCCCCCCCTTCGCTACGCCACTGTATCTTACGGTAAGAAGGCATTTGGAATAAAAAAATTTATAAAACGTTTTGACGTATTTCCCCATTTTTTAAAAATTATTCAAAGTTTAGCTACATTCTATGAAGTGATTTCTGTCGTCTAGGCTACAACAATTTTCGCTAGAAATAACTTGCTCTGATTATATCAATAAATCTGTGTCTTCGGTGACGAGATCTCGCGTAGAAAATTTTTCATCGAATCGTTGGAATTTTACTGCAAATATAAAATTTGGGCTTTGAGATGAATTCTGCTCACCTACTGCAATTACATTTTCTAAGTCATCCAAACATCGAATCTTACCCTCAAACTTCTATCGCGGTAATAATATTACGCGCTTTAATAATTCTGAATTAGCTTCAATAACTTTGAATGCCTCATTTAATTTATAAGTCAGTTACGGTGTACGTAATATTGAAAAATCAATTTTAGAGAAATAAAAAGTTGAAAAATGAAAGAAGAAACTGATTTTTTTTAATCTACAAATTTTAAATTTACGTTTTACCATAAGTCGTCGAACAGATACTTTGAATACATTTTAAACTAAAAAAACAGTACAAAACGACATCACTAAAATTAAAAATTACTGCATTAATTTAACTAACAAGCGTGCACTCAGCTAAACATATGACAAATAAATAGAACAAAATAAATGAAGCAAACTTAAATACAATGTTAAAAGCATCGGAATTTTAGTAAACCTAGATATATCCTGCAAAGCTCAAATATTTTATTATAAACATGTTTTACTGATTATAAGAAAAAATAAACGTAGTAGTACAGCATTCACAACATATTTTCGTTATTTCTGCCGTTCGTAACATGCATATTAATCTGAAAGTTGATACTGTTTGCAAAGCGTAAAGCGCAAAGCTACACAAACTCCAAACGAAATAATTTATGTTTTGTCTCGTGGCACCTTCGATACAGGGAACAAATATAAAAATAAATCAAAAAAATTTTTCACGTATATGGAGAATTCGTAAAAAGACAGGACGGGCATACATAAGTGTCAGGAAGTCAGGATAGTTAAATATAAAATACAGTAAGAGTATGTTCATATTTTTAATAAAATATGCTCATATACGAGGTGTGTAAATTATGTAACGAGACTGACAACGTAGCTTTTGATATGGCAACACGGGAAGCATGAGACATGGAGGGGTGACAAGTTGACATGTGATACGCGTTCAGTACGAGTTTGAACTAGATCGAGTTATTTGGTTGTCCGTTGTCGTTTTTCATGTGAACCCGGTTTTCGTAATGCGTTCTAAAAATGAAAGACATCAATTTCAAGCAACAGTGTGCTATCAGGTTTTGTGTCAGACATAAGCAAAGTGCAATATAAACTTTTGCAAAACTTCAGCAGGCCTACGTATGTCAAAAGCCCAGGTTTTTCGGTTTAAGGCATTTTCAGAATTAAGAGAGTCGATGGGAGATGAGCCACGCAGCGGACGGCCTTCAACTGCAAGAACCGATGACAATGTCGACAAAATCCGCGATCTTGTGCGTTCAGATCGTCGGTTGACGGTCAGAATGATCGTTGAATTTGAGTCACACCACCGTTCATCAAGGTTTAACCAATGAATTGGGAATAAGAAAGATCTGCTCGAAAATAGTTCCAAAAAACATTTCTCACGAACAAAAGGACATCAGGAGGCAAATGTGCCTTGACTTTTTGATTTTTTGGAACGTGTCATTACTGGTGATGACTTCAGGCTCTCCAAAGCCCAAAAAAGCAAGATTGAGCAAATCAAGAGCATGCTGATTTGTTTCTTTGATAGCCAGGGAATCATTCACAAAGAGTTTGTGCCTCAAGATCAGACAGTTAATCAACATTTTTAACGAGAGGTTCCCGAAAGACTCCGAAAAAGGGTCATCAAGAACGATTGGATCCTACATCATGACAATGTGCCTTGTCACACAGAAATTTTCATAAACGGGTTTTTGGCCAGTAAAAACAATTCTGTGGCTCCTCAGCCTCCTTACTCACCTGACATGAGTCCTTGTGAATTTTTCCTCTTCCCAAGATTGAAAATTCATCTGAAGGGACATCATTTTGGGACACTCGAAAACATTCAAACGGCTGTAACCAGCCAGCTAAAGGCGATTTCAATATCCGAGTTCCAGCACTGCTATGAGGAGTGGAAGAACCATATCCAACGCTGTGTGGCTTCCTAAGGAATTATTTTCAGGGAGACAACGTTCAATTGTGATTATATTCAAATAAAAATATTTGAAAATATCAGTCTCATTACTTAATTTACACAACTCGTATTACTTCATACCAATATCATAAATTGTAATAATTTACTTAAAGAATAACAATATTAACACGATTTCAAGAAATAATAATTATATTTATCTTTTAAAATAAAATATAATTATTACATTTTCGAGTTTTTATTGGTTGAGTAAAAGATAAGTATAATTTCAATCATATTTAACCAAGAATTTTAAACTAATAATAAGAAATAATAATAATAAAAATTCTTCAGGCGACAAATTCAGCTTCCATTGCTTAGGCTAAGAGGACCGTATGGGATATACTAGAAAAGTAACAATTTTTTTACGTGCTACAGATTTAATTAAGGCATTATGAGGACATATTTAAAATTATTTTATATTTTTATTATTGTTACAATTATTGTATTGTATATCTATTTGTGTAATATATTATTATGGCTAATGACCATATAGTAGTCGATGCTGATTAATAGAGAGAAAAAAAAACAATGTTAAATATCCCCGGAAGAAAGAAACAAATTGCATCCATCTTTTCAAATAACATTTTTGTTCAATTGTATAAATGCTCCTGTCGTCGTCCATGACAAAAATTTGTTTCAATTTAAACGCAAGTAATTTTTTTTCACTAATAATTAAACCTTTATTTTGTATTTATTTCATTATTTAAACTCCACTTTCCCTTTACTATTAATTCCCTTAAATAAATAGAGCAACCATTACCAATAAAGGCAAAAATATTTGTTTTATGGATAAAACCCTCGCCCCGATATAATATTTATAGCATATTGTATTTTACAGATAACAAGCAAACTGCAATTTATTACACAGCAATTTTTTAGTTCAAAAATCGCGCACGTTTTATTGACGGGAAACGATTTAACAATATTTTATGTTTTGATACTAAAAAAAAAAATGAAACGAACAAATAAAATAAATAAATAATTTAATTACGTAAATGTGATTATTTATAATTCTGAAATATTTCATTTTTTGTGAGCCAATTACAACGTTGCAACAACGTCACTTGCAACATTATTTAATATATGTATAAATATAAAAAAAAATATGATTTTATTATTTCTCATTTTAAATTTAATACGAAGACGGAAAAGTACCGAGAAAATTACAAAATGTTTATTTCATAAATGAGGTTTGCACAAGCCAGGCGAGTTGTAATGGTTAACGTTAAGTTTCAAAGAAATATTATTATTGAGTTTTATTGAAACACTCTGATTCTAATTGCAATGTGAGACAAGATATTAAACTGTGAACAATAAAATTTTATTATGCACGTTAATTAATAAACAAAACTAAATGTTCAAGGTGTAAATCGCTGTATTATTAAACCTCCAAAAATATATTTATTTATTTACGGGATAAACGTAAAAGCCGGTATGTGTGTTTTATTATCCTGCAGGGAATCGTATCTTCAATAGGCGTTTTTTACTACCTCGTAGTGTCAAGTATCGACATACAAAATGAAAATTATAAATGGAATGGAGTACACATTGGGTGACGTTGAAGTTATGATAAAATATTCAATACACTTACTTGGTATTATTTACATATTTATTTAATAACAATTATTAGAGGTAATTAATTATTAAACAAAATTCATATAAAGCAACGGCAACGGCATATGTCTTTTCTACACCTAAATCTACCTTTCGTTTTACGTTATTTGTATAATTAATATTCATGTATGAATCAATAACAAGCAAACCCGATTCCGTAATGTTATATTCAACAAAATATAAATAAAATGTTATATACGTGTAAAAAACATATAAACTGATCAATTTACAACGAAAATGGATAATTTATAATATTATTATAACAATTATAATATTTATAAAAAGATACACGTTCATATCCAAGATATCCATTCATCAACATCTAACGCACATCTTTAATCTATAATCTCCTGATAGACAATTGATTCCGTATTAACCTATTAATTAAATGGGAACCAATTAGACCTATTCAAATTTGATGTAAACTCTAGTTTGCAAGGGGTGAGAATGAACATGCAAGTAACGACAATAATGACATTGTGCCTGAATTTAGAAAACATCAGACATGTATGTATACATTTTTTATTTGTAATTGTTTTATTAAAATACGGTGATTTACATATTGCGATATTTCTTAAAAATTTAATGCCAGAATTACACTCAAATATTTGCATACCACTATTAAATTATACGAATTTTTGTATGACCCTCTTCGGAAATCAATCAAGTTAAATATCTGATAGAAACATTGTGTTCCTCCGTTTTAACTATGAAACCATTGCAGGTGAAGACGCTTAATAAATACAAGTAAATAGTGTGGGAATTCAGCGCAACAAAGGGGAGTGCGAATTGCTTAATTGATGGTGCGGAATAAATCCCGTAGAAATAATCGGATTCGGAGCTTTCGAGCGAATTCCTTACTTTGAATAAGCAGCAGAACGTGTTGAGATCTTATTGTTAAACGTGGCAATAGAAATCGCTCTGCAATAAAGACTTCTTAGAAAGAATAATAATATTATTATTACGAAATTTTATACTTGTTTACACCAATACAGTTTAGTAAAACAAAGAATAAAATCCCTTTTCCTATGTCGATTTTTTAATTTTAATTTAAACCTCACCTCGTTGTTTTTATAAATTTATATAATTCGTTTGATTCTCAATTTTATACTGGATTTTCGTAAACTCATAAGAAGCGTTGCTTGCATGTTTAGGGGCGCAAAAAAAACAAAAAATTTTATTATGATTTAAGTTAAGTCTTAACAGTATAACTAAAGGCATTTCGTTTACGAAGCGAACCCAAGTCTCGACAGTGTTAAAATGTTAGGTGGGGCCACAAATTTTGTTTGCGTATAGGGCCACCAAAATGCAAAATACGCCACTAGATTCAGGCTAAATGTTTTTTAAAATTTCTAACGTGTTCCGTGTATTTCCTTTAAAAAATTTGGCCTTTGGTCTTATTATTCCTTGTATTTGTATTGAAACTGCTACTAGTATGTAGTACTAGTATTTTCAATAAAATATACTTGAAGTTTAACTGTTATTAGCAAGAATAATGATGAGGGAATCACAGAATAAATATTTGTGTAATAACTCCTGCTCTTTGCAATCTTGCCGCTCATTCGCTTCTTCCTTCCACTCATTAATTACTTCTTCGATTTCGTTCTGTTATTTAGATTTTCTTTGACGTATCTAATATATTTTTTGAAGACGAAGCTTAATGTTTGTTTATCGTCAAATATTTCAACAAATTCATAAAAATACTCAAATGCATTTTTTACTGTTCTATTCCTTTAATGCAACTTTTGAATAAACATACTTTCAAAACGTTTTTTATATGCTATTTATTTTAGAATATGAGCCCTTCATAAGCTATTATGTCCAAACTTTTTTACAGAATTCATTTGAATATCCGTCTAGCCTGTGTATAATGAAATTAATAGAAAAATTTTCTATGTTTTAACCTTTAACGAAAAAAAAAACCGAAATACATAATAATGAACAATTTATTTAATGGTTACTAGGGGATTATTTATTTCATCAAGTAGATAAAGTAATTGTAAGGAAGGTAAAGCAATAAATACTAGAGTAATTGCAGGAATTAAAGTTCAAACAATTTCAACTATTTGGCCTTCAAGAAGAAATCGATAATTATATTTATTATTAAATAAAGTTGTTATTAGATAACCAACTAAAACTGTAATTATTAATAAAATTAATAAAGTATGATCATGAAAAAAGGCTAATTGTTCTATTAAAGGTCTTGCTCTATGTCGAAGTGAAAAACTTTTTCAGGTTGCCATTCTAAAAAAAAGTAAAAGTTTATTTTTGGGGTTAAAATCCAATGCACTAATCTTCCATATTAGAAATGAGTTAATATGGGTGATTCTGAATATCTATGTTCAGCTGGGGGTATAATTTGGTATCATTCAATAGATGTAATTATTCTTGGTGTTAAGCTTTTTCATATAGAAATAAATCTATCTCAAATAATTATTAGAAATAAAATAATTCTTACTAATGAAATAAGAGATCCAATTAAAGAAATAATATTTCATGTAGTATAAGCAACTAGGTAATCTGAATATCGTCGAGGTATCCTCTTAGTCCTAAGAAGTGCTGAGGAAAGAAAGTTATATTTACTCCTATGAATATAATAATAAATTGAATTTTTAAATGTTTTCTATTTATAGTTAATCCTGTAAATAAAGAGAAATTAGTAACAGAGATGGGTTGACGAGGATATGTATTATTGGCAAATGGACGCAATGTATAGGAAGAAATAGACTTGTGCCCAGTGCCTCTAAGGTCTGTAGAGCTAATTTGACCACGTTTTTAATTGAAATTTTGTTACATATTTAAAATGGTGGAAATAACGTAAATGTCATTTAAAGCATGACGTTCTTCGATCCATCGTAACAAAAGTACTGATCAACATATCATCGAATTGGAATAAAATTTCAATAATGCTTTTAATTTGACATTTTTTTAAATGCCATTAATTAATATTAAAATGCGTGTAACAATAACTTCAGGCAACTACAAATTTTCATTAATTCTTATGTAACGAGGATTAATTTTAAAAAGTATCTTTTATGTGTCTCTCTGGAATACAGAAAGGCTCACTTTAGATTCGGAGCACGAGATTATTTCAATCAAGAATTTCGCAAAAATTGGATGAAGGGTACTTCCATTACCAAAAATTAATCTCTTTATGTCTTATATTTGTGTCCGTGGGGCCAGATAAAATTAACTATAAACATTAATCCAATTCACCATTAACATATTCTAAATTGTTAAATTCAAACAAATTAGCATCCATTGACCGTGTCTGAAAGATGGTAATCAGTCATGTTGAACAAAATTATAAAAAATAATAACACTGTAAAATTAATATTTTTTTTTAAATAATAGCATGTGCATTTTACAAAAGTAAAGAAGATTTGACATTGATTTCATGCAATAAAATTACTCTTAAAAAGTATCCAACTATCCCTGATATACTTTATATGCAGAGTGGCCTGCACGTACAGACGTGTTTTCATGTATAAGGAAGCTTTTTTAAAAAAAAACGCTCAGATAAGTCTATTTTCTTTCGAAGGGGGGCAAATGTTTTACCTATTTGCAGTTACCTAGTTGCAAACCTAAAAGGGGGCGAAGTTCACCATAAGATTTTTAAATGGCTAGTGGTATTTATAAAGCCATCATTTGAAAGCCCAATCGATAGGCTTTACAGATGTGTTTAAATTTTTGAATTCTGATTCATTACTTTCCGAAGTATTGAGCTTTTTCATTTTTTTACCTATTCTGGTTTTTTTTGTCTACATGGAGATTAACAAAAACAAAATAACTTTATGACTTATGACAAAGTAACAGTTTTCAACAAACTGTTACTAAACGCATCATGGTTTTATTCGATTGCAAAAAGAGTTGAAATAATTGCTTTTAGAAACAATGAATGTGCGAATAGGACAGCCGAGTTGTTTAACCAACAACATGCAGATAAGCATATCAAACGAAAATACGTCTTGGAGTTAGTAGGAAAGTTTCCAGAAACCGGGTCGGTAACTAACAAAAAGCGAAATGTTCCAAACCGAGTAGATACTTGCAAATTTTGGGGCAAACCCCATTTCGGAGTTGAAACTATGTTAACGGAAGTAGCTAAAACATGAATATTCACCTGTTTCAGTATTTTGTAAGCAACTAATCTTCAAGGTGGAATAAAAAATGAAGAAAGTTTGAATATTAAGAGCTCACTAATTCTGGAAGTAATGATCAGAATTCAAAAATTCAAATACTTCTTTCTGTAAAGCCCATCGTTTGGGCTTTCAAATGATAAATACCACTTGACATTTAAAAATTTTAGGGTAAACTTCGCCCCCTTTTAGGGTTGCAACTAGGTGACTGCGAATAGCTAAAACATTTGTTCTCCTTCCAAAGAAATTTGACCTTTTTTTCGATTTACATAGACTTGTTAGCTTTCAAAGATTCGTAAATAATATTTATGATTAAATATTTCCACGATTGTTACTACAAAAAATATTTTGATGAAAAACCTTTACCGGAGACATAAAACTATTCAGCAGACGTTAGATGCTCTAGTTTATCGTAATACTCAAGGTCTTAATGTTGGTTAGTAAATGATGTACAGTGTGGTGATAAAGTTTGGAACAAAATTCATGAAAGCGTTTTATAATGTTTTTAAGAAAATCGCTCGGACAGGTCAATTTTTGTTTTTAAAATGCCGTCTTCTGACGTTAATTTTTTTGGCATGACGTCATTTGTTTTTGCACAATGACGTCATCATAATTTTTTTTAAATGACAACACCCACTTTTTTCTTGTGTTTTTAATAGACCTTCTTACTATTTAAACGGTGATGTAAAAAAATTTGTACCTCACATAACAATTTTTTTTGAATAAATGACACATTTACTTCAGATCGTCAGTGGTTATAATTTAGTAAAAAAATAATCGTAAACATTCTAAATTAAAGCAAATAACAGTAATTTATGTATCTAAGACGAAGAGTGAAGCTTTAAGGTGCATTGACGTCATTATCGATTTTTTTAAATGACACCTCTTATTTTT
>JAFFZR010028086.1:0-14983 GCA_018397195.1 Lethrus apterus | reverse complement strand
TTGCGACTGAAATAAGAAATATTCCTCAAAATTGGTTGAACAATACAATAGACGGTTTTATTCACAGACTTCATTATTGTCAGGAAGTAAATGGAGAACAGTTTGAACAATTAGTGTAAACCTAAAAAATTAATGAATGATAGTAATGTTTCAAATATCAAAGTTATTTACCCAACTATTAGGTATTTACAAAATTTTAATATTTTCAATCAGGTGTTTTAATGAGAAATGACGAGGTGCAATAATTGCATTGGGTCATTCTCTACTGCCATAGGTAGGTTCTTCTAATTTTTGCTTGATTTACGTGTTTTATTTTATTTCAATTTAGTTTTAATTTTTTTCTAAGATTTTGTCAAACAAATCACCAAAACTATTATACCGTTAAATTCGAAAAAAAATTTACTTTCTAACGATGTCCCATTTAACCCATTTTCCCATTAAAAAAAATCAAGTAGGCTTTGCATTTTGAAAACTTATGTATCAATAAAAAATTTTAAAATGTAAAAAAGTAGTTTTTATCGTGTCCTAAGTCTCTTTAAAATTTCAGGATTCTAGCTCAAATCGTTTTAGCACGACGAACCCGGTTCCATACATAATCGCAACATTGTATAACCAAATCTAAGCGAAACAAAACTACATATATTTTTTGGAATTTTATTTTGCGTTTCATCACAATTGGCCATCTTTTTGAAATTATGAAGTTTTGGTCAAATCGATGCCATAACTCATAATAAAAAAATTTATAAAACTTTGAACAAAAATTTGTTGAAATCATCGTGATACGAACCACATTAAGAAATTGAAGAAGATGTGGATTTTATGTATAAAAAAATTATAGGTGGAAAGTTCACCATATCATCATCATCCATCAGATACAGGAAGTGGTAATTTAGAAGTTCCGAGTAATACAACATCCGTAACGCGTTCCCTATCACCATCTAGTGCAGTTTCTGTTGAAACGTTAAATCATAGTGTAGGATCTTCCCGTGCAAATTCCTTACCTAGACCGACAAGTCCTTCACCTTCTGTGGCCTCAGAAAAAACCGAAGTGGATCTTCAAGAAAAACAGGAACGTGAAGAAGAAGAAAGAAAACGTCGAATACAATTGTATGTCTTCATATCGCGATGTATTGCATACCCATTCAACGCAAAACAACCAACGGATATGACGAGACGTCAGACCAAAATAACAAAACACCAATTAGAAACTATCAGCGCCCGGTTTCAAGTAATATTTTCTTCAAAAAAAAAAAGAAGAAATAAAATTTAAATTCTTTGTTTATAGAGTTTCCTAAAAGGCGAAACGCAAATAATGGCAGATGAAGCTTTTCAAAATGCAGTACAAAGCTATTACGACGTGTTTCTTAAATCAGAAAGAGTTGTTAAAATGGTTCATTCTGGAGCATGCTCGCAATACGATTTTAGAGAAGTATTTAGGAACAATATAGAAAAACGAGTTAGGTACACACAATCCAAATATAAATTTTCCATAAACTTTACATAAATATTGTTCAAATCAGGTCTTTACCAGAAATGGAAGGATTAAGTAAAGAAACAGTTTTTACATCATGGATGGCAAAATTTGATTGCATTTTAAAAGGTTTGCACATTCATCAAATCCCAACCAAAAAAAGTCTAATTAAAAATATTTGCAACAGGTTTGGGGGATGAAGATTCTAAAAGACCATCAAGAATGCAACAACAATCATTAAATTCGGAACTAATTTTATCAAAAGAACAACTTTACGACATGTTTCAACAAATACTGGGCGTTAAGAAATTTGAACACCAACTTTTATTTAATGCTTTGATGGTATGAATCGTAACCATTAAAACAAATCTCAGTACAAAATTAAATCATCCTAAATTTTAGCTTGATTCAGCCGACGAACAAGCAGCCGCCATTAGGAGAGAATTGGACGGCAGGATGCAAAGAGTTGCAGAAATGGAAAGGGTACGAAGAATACAACCACAAAGAAACTTTTGAAATATTTTCTTTTGTAGAATCGTAAATTGATGCCAAAATTCGTCGTTAAAGAAATGGACTCTATTTATATCGAGGAGTTAAAATCGTCGATAAATCTACTGATGGCCAATTTAGAATCGCTTCCAGTTTCTAAAGGATCAATGGACTCAAAATATGGCTTGCAAAAACTTAAACGCTATAACCACAGGTTGCATAACCATAATAAACCGTATACAATGAAGCATCTTTTGATGAATTATGTTACTTCTTTTAGATCCCAAGGATCTTTAGCAAAATTAGAAGGGGATTCAGCAGACAGTGATACACAATTAACAAAATTAGATGTCGTTCTATCATTTCAATTGGAGGTAATTAATATTAATTACTTCTACTTGGTGATGAAATCGTACCAATAAGCCTATACTTACCTTAATCCCTTCAACCACACGTACAAAATAAATTTTCTTCAATATAATCTTTTTTATCAAAATAGCTTAAAGAAAAATTGGTAACCTCAAAAAAAAACTAAAAATAACTTATTTATAAAATTATTTAAAAAAGAAGAGATATAGCTTATTTAATGTTTTTTCTTTTTGTTGATAAAATAACTTAATTTATAAACATTTAACTTCACCAAAAACATATGAATATAAATAAGTAGCTTTTGTTGATTAATTAATTTGTTGATTATTGAATTACGTAAAATATTTGTAAATCAAAATTTTATAATTTCTACTGTAAAATTTGGGTGAAGACTGTAGAGAAAAGCGATTTCATACCAAAATCAGAAAAACGAAGTAATTAATTTTAATATAAGAGGCAACGGGATTGAACAATTTTTAGGTAGTGGTTATGGAAGTTAAAGGTTTAAAATCTCTAGCGCCAAATCGTATCGTTTATTGTACAATGGAAGTGGAAAACGGTGAAAAGTTACAAACAGATCAAGCGGAAGCTTCTAAACCTATGTGGGATACGCAAGGGGATTTTTGCACATCACACCCACTACCTGCAGTTAAAGTTAAACTTTATACAGAAAACCCCGGAATGTTGGCTTTAGAAGATAAAGAGTTGGGAAAAGTTGTGTTAAAACCAACTCCGGTTTCGTCCAAGGTAATTAAAAACGATATGTTTTCAACGATTCATTTTCTTGGGTTTAGGCTCCCGAATGGCATAAAATGACAGTGCCTAAAAACCTACCTGATCAAGATCTACGAATAAAAATAGCTTGTCGAATGGACAAACCGTTAAATATGAAACACTGTGGTTATTTATACGCTTTAGGAAAATCTGTTTGGAAAAAATGGAAAAAAAGATATTACGTATTGGTGCAAGTATCGCAATATACTTTTGCAATGTGCAGTTACAAAGAAAAGAAATCAGAACCATCTGAAATGATGCAATTGGATGGATATACTGTAGACTATATAGAAGCATCGAGCGGTAAGTCATCTTTCCTATGTTAAGTATCAGGTGGTTTAGCTTATTGTCTTCACTTTCGTCAATTTTGGAAACGTCATATTAATGTTACTTTGGTAATCCAAACCATCTAATATTAGACTTCATTCATAAAAATTATCTTTAATAAGTACTAACTTTAAAAATTTCTAAGCAAACATGATGGTTGGAATGGGTAAGCGTAAGTTGCTTCTATTTTCTTTAAGTAAGTCTCATCAAGATCAAACTTATATTCGATATTTGTAGATTTGGAGGGTGGACGTTATTTTTTTAATGCGGTTAGAGAAGGTGATAGTATTTTGTATGCGAGTGATGATGAAGCCGAATGTCATTTATGGGTGACTGCAATGTACAGAGCAACAGGACAGTCACATAAACCAACACCACCTTTAACTCTTCAAGATAAAAATTCCACAATATCAAAAATACAAGGAGGTAAATTACTAAAACGATCTTGCTGGTATTAAATAGTGCGGCTGAATAAATTTTTAGATGCTGATAGGGCTCGCAAACATGGGATGGAGGATTTTATTTCTGCTGATCCTTGTACTTTTGATCACGCGTCATTATTCAAACTGTTACAAAATTTGACATTGGAATACAGACTTAACGATCCATATTGCTCACTGGTAAATGGAAATAATTAAAATCTTTGATTTTAAAGTTTTTAGCTCGAAATCTAGAAAATAAGGACAAAATTAAATATTTTAATTTTAGGGTTGGTTTAGTCCAGGGCAAGTTTTTGTGTTGGATGAATATTGTGCAAGATATGGTGTTAGGGGTTGTTATAGACATTTGTGTTATTTATCAGATTTGTTGGACAGAGCTGAAAAGAATATCATGATCGATCCAACTTTGATACATTATAGTTTTGCATTTTGTGCCAGTCACGTACATGGAAATAGGTGTGTATTTGCATATTTAGAGTTAGAAAATTGCGATTAATTGATAACGACAGCAATGAATTCAGACCAGACGGAGTTGGTAGCGTCACACATGAAGAAAAAGAAAAATTTCAAGATGTCAAAGAACGTTTACGAGTCCTTTTAGAGAATCAAATAACCAACTTCAGGTACTAATTCGGTTCATAAAGGACTATACAAAAATAAAATTTTTTAGATATTGTTTTCCTTTTGGTCGACCGGAAGGAGCATTAAGAGCAACTCTTTCGTTATTAGAAAGGGTTTTAATGAAAGATATTGTAACCCCAGTGCCTCCTGAAGAAGTTCGTGGTATGATTAAGAAAAGTTTAGAGACTGCAGCTTTATATAATTATACGCGATTATCATCAGAAGCAAAAATTGAAGGTTTGTTTAATTTATTCTTTAATATAATATTTCGGGTAAAAATTTATAAAAAAAATGATTTTAATCAACATTTACAATATAGATGACTTAAGAGGAGAAACAATGGTGCCACCAAGCAAAAAATTAGACGATTTAATACATTTAGCCGAACTTTGTGTCGATTTGTTGCAACAAAATGAAGAACATTACGCTGAGGTTAGTGTTTTTCCATTGTATAAAACTTAAAAAAAAAAAATAAATAACATAGAACTGTATGTTATAAATGTTTTCTTTGTGAAAAATATCTCCTTCATATTTTCCAAGGACGTAATTTCGATTTTCTGAACAATTTGAGTGCATATTCACACTAACGACGAGAACATTTTGCAACGACACAATAACACTTTGAATGTCAACAAATTCATTAAAAATGAAAATAGCATTTGTAGAACTAATTAGAAAAGTTACTACTACTATTGTATTAGTTAAAAAATATGAATTTTTTTGTCGAAATATGAATAATAGTAATTAGACCGGCGCCTCCACCATTTGTTTATATCCATGTTATTTATAAAACAAATGCAACATAATCCAACAATAAATTCCAATTAAAAAAACAATAAATTTATATATTTCAAGTAATTAATGCAACTTTATGATATTATGACGAGTCGTGTTCGTAATTAAAGATCTTTGGTCCATTCAAATCATACATTTTCATAATTTTATCACTTGTATTCCCGATCGCTATTAAAAAAACATGTATTTAAAAACTTTCATAATAGTCGACGGTAAATACAACTTCAGTGCGTGTAAAGCGAGGAGTACAATGACCTGCATAACATATAAAATTCCGTTTCCATAACTACCATTATATTGTGCACTTTGATGTGTGGAGTGCAATAGAAATCAAAATTATTAAATCGATTTGAAACACATTGTTATAAAATTTATAAAATTAGAGGCTTTGGATAATTCGTATTAAAAATCATTAAATTACGATTGGGTTGATGAACTTTGCATATCGTATTTGTATTTTATGTTTTGATTAAAAAATACAGATTAACATCATCGTATTCAACAATTCATGGATAAGGACTGCTCGTGGCTTGGTCGTTTAGACATCAGTTTCGCTATTTAACGATGTGATTACAAGTTCTCGTACATTTTTAACACCAAAAATAAATGAAAAGATCAAAATTACGTTCTGTTGCAAAGTATTATTAATGTTTGTATGTAATTCTGTGTGTATATGTATAGCAGCTGCGTAAGGCAGAGCGGCAATCCTCACCCCAATCCTCAAGTTCGAACATGGGCACCCCGGTCCGTGATGCCAAGCAGCAAAGCTCTGTGTATCGCTATTGCATGCCACAGCATGCCACTTACACCCCACCAGATCCCACGGCACGTACTATCTCTTTCTATCTTTACTATTCTCGTATAATCTTTTTCGTACGATTTTCAATCAAAAAGTCAAATCGTACTTTAAAGATGTAGATCAACAGTTTTCTATTGCAACACACAAAAATAGAAATCTGGTGACAATTTATACAAATTAGAAAAATAATTGTAAGCAGGTGCCGACTGATTGAATCAAAGGAAACCCAAAGAACAAAATTACCAGAAAAAACTGCTTTTATGAGATTCCTTGGATTATTTTTCCTTTTTGCTTTTAATGTGCATATAAAAGGAATCTCTTTGTGCTTGAATTGGTGTGTAGACTATTACGCAAGTCGCCCCTTCTATAAATCTATCGCCTATAACCGATGTGAAGATAAATCCCAGCAATAAAACCAAAATAAGGGGATTACTAAGAATAACGTTTTTATTTCAAACGAATTTACATATAAACGGTTTTCTTACCAGAAATAATTTTTTTATCATCACACCGATTCGCCTATAGATTCTTCCAGCTGTGTCTTTTCAGTCAGCGCCTGAAAATATGCATGTATTTGTTGTTTTTATTTAAATCAGTGTTTGCGATTTGTTTTCTTAAGCATTAAAAATCATTTATTCTGAAGTATATTTAATCCTATTTGGAAAATAAGGTGAATGTAATAAGCAATTCTGAAAACCTTTTGTTAGGTTGGATTATAGTTTTGGTTATTATGAAATAAAATAACTTTTTAAATTTATAACGATTTAACGTTTTCTTTTGAAGAGTTTGTGCAAATTTTTATTATTTTTCAAATTTTTACAAATCGTATTAGGAATTAAAAAAAAAAAAACAAATTAGTTTACATACATAAATATTAAAGTATTAATTTATTTAAATATGTTTAGGCTTTTGCATGGTTTAGTGATTTATTGGTGGAACATGCAGAAATATTTTGGTCGTTTTTCGCCGTGGATATGGATAGTGTACTGGCAGAACAACCGCCAGATACATGGGATTCTTTCCCATTATTTCAAATATTAAATGATTACTTAAGAGCCGATGGTAAAGAAATTATTGTAGGAAATACGTATTTATTTAAATCGCCGTTTTTAGACAATTTGAAAAATGGTAGGTTTCATCAACATTTAAGGGATACTTTTGCGCCTTTAGTTGTGCGGTACGTTGATTTAATGGAATCGTCAATTGCTCAATCCATACATAAAGGATTTGAAAAAGAACGGTGGGAAACTAAAGGGTAAGTGCGCGTAAATTAAGTAAAAAAATCCAAATTTTAACGTTTTAGAAACGGATGTGCCACTTCGGAAGACCTCTTTTGGAAATTGGACGCTTTGCAATCTTTTATAAGAGACCTACATTGGCCCGATGCCGAATTTAGGCAACATCTTGAACAAAGATTGAAATTAATGGCATGCGACATGATAGAATCGTGCATTCAACGAACTGAAAGTGCTTTTCAGCAATGGCTTAAGAAAACTGTTACATTCATATCAACAGATTACATTATTCCATCGGAAATGTGTGCTATGGTTAATGTTATTTTAGATGCTAAAAATCAATCATTTAAACTTTGTGCAGTTGATGGAATAGATGTGGTAAATATTTTAACTTTTATTTATAACTTTTACATTTTTACTCATTTTACTTTTTTTTACAAAAATAATATCATTCTAATTGTTTAATAAATATATGTAAAAATTAGGATAGGAATGGCTTATTTAAAAATATATTAATTTTTAGCATCAATATCATACAAAAATCGATGATCAAATTGATAAAACATTAGCAAGTATGAATCAAGGTATGATTAGTAAATTAATGTCAGTGCTTGAAGCTACTCTATCAAAATTATCCCGATATGATGAAGGTAGTTTAATAGGATCAATATTAAGTTTTACGGTAATTCCGGTGGCTTAATTAAAATGGATTTTACGACATTCTCATTGTAGAATGTCTCAGGATCTGGAAAGGATATGGGACAAGGATATGTTAACTTTACAAGGAATTGTATGGACCAAATAAGAGGAAAAGTTACTGACGAATTGTGGATTTTGAATTTTTTCGAACAATGGTATACAGCTCAAATAAATATGCTTTGCAATTGGTTGTCGGAAAGATTAGATCATACTTTGCATCCTTACCAATGCACGTGCCTTGCCCATATTGTCAAGGTAAACAATTCCTTAAATGTATATTCCAAATTAGTATTGTTATCCACCCCATTTCGTTAAAAATGCAAGAAATCCTTCATATAGACACATATAATTAATTACGTGTATACACATTTTTTTTTAGCTTTGAAGAGGTGTTTAAATCTTTTATGTTTATATTTATAATTTTTCAAATAATTTTATTTCAGAAAGTGTATTCTGATTACGAACTCCAAGGCGTGATGGAGGATAAATTAAATTCGAAAGCTTATCAAACAATTTCACAACGTATGCAAACAGAAGAAGCAACTTGTGCACTTACGATGGGCCAAGCAGAAGGGTAAATTAAAATATCTATCGAAATTTCAAATAATTTTAGCTTTTTTTAGCGGTGAAACATTAGAAGAAGAAACTGATAACAGGAATAAATCTAAAGCAAATATAATGGAAAGTTTAAGTGAAGATGGAAATTACGTAGCAAATATCAGTAATATGGTTGCTGGTAGGGTTGGTAACATCTTCGGTAAAGGAATAGGTGGTCTGAGTACAAAATTTGGTGGTGGAACGAGCAGTTGGTTTTAAAAAAATAATAAAAGCTTATATTTTGTCATATAAATAGATACTGATGATGGTCTTTCGATGGGAACGTAATCGATTCTTCTATATACATATTTAATGAAATAAAAAGTAATTTCGAAGCAATTTTAGTAAAATTTTTGTACTGTGTGTTAAGATTTGTTAAACTGCATTCCATTTTGAAAATGTTATTCTTCAAACTATGTATAAGCACTTTATTATAGTTTTATTTTATTCGCTAATCACTCAGTATATATAGAGCTAAAGCTGTGCATTATAACATATTATCTTTTATAATTATTATTATCATTATTATTATTTTAGCACTAATAACTAGCAAGTGCCGCAAGCACGAATCGTACAGCCTTTTTAAAATACACCATTTATATTGGTAATATTGCATTTGTTTACTTTAGTTTCTGCGTCGGATAAAAATGTTAAATAATATATATATATATAAATATATATATAATAAATAGTCTAAGTAGGCCTTTGATATGTATTACATTTGATGTAAAATGGCTTATAAACTAAAAAATCAAACAAAAATGGTTTTTATGTAATACATATTAGTTAGTTTTAATGATCAATATTACCCGATGCAGAAACTATGTTAAATATAAAAGATGTAAAGTTTTTAAAATGTTTTTAATTGCCTGAAAAAACTTCTTATTGGTGTGCATATTTTTTGAATTATATTAATTGAATAGGTAAGTGAAAACATTTAAAATTTTTTACTTATGCACAGGAGGATAATTTAATCCTCAAATAAGGGTAAAGAGTATAAACATAACTTACTTTGCAATAAAAATTTCATACGAATTTTATTATGAAATCCAATTAATAACTAGATAATAACAAAAACAACGATTACCTAATTAACTAGTTAATGTATCTACTGCATGCTGTATTCATCTTTCTTCTTCATTAAAAGTTACCATTAAATAAGCAAACGTTTCTGATTAAGTACAAATTAAAAGCAAACTATATAATTAGAATTAGACGATCGAAATAGACATAAGTATCAAAACAGATTCTTAACATTTCACATCTTTACTATAAGCCTGTTGATATAACTTGTTGAAAATTCTAAAGTTTAAAGATTATAAATGTATATGGAAATAAAAAAATACTATATTCCATTATTATTTTCTCTACCTGTATTGACTCGTTCTTTAAATATCAAATAATAATCTTAGGTGATAGACAAATGATTGGATTTCGTAATATCAATCGTTTTGTTTAATTTGTCGACATCAAAACTAATAAATAAATCAGTTCTTTGCCAAACTAAATTTTGATGGTTTATAAAACCTACATGGCAGAAATTATGCAACTTTTGAGATATTATGAAATGCTTGGGCCTGTGATTTTCAATAAATAAAAACGATGCTGATTTACTATTTATGCCTATTATTACAAATACTGGATGACCAGATAATATTGTTATGTTTAACTCTGACATACTTAACAAGAAAAATAAATTGTTTTAAATGATTTCTTGTTTTACTTTTTGATCTTATTTCTTAAAATTTTTTCATTTTATCTTTATTGGTTTTATTTAAAAAATATACAAATCTTACGACTGTAGTTCACTATTTCCACAATTTTCAATTTCAATAGAACTTTCTTTTTTTGTTGAAAGTAGTTTATTTCTCAGAATTTTTAATTTCTTTGGAAAATATTAATGCGATTTGAGTTACACTTAATAAGTTACCAGCCATATTTTTGAAATTAAATGCTTTATTCAAAATGCTGATAATTCTGCTTAGAATACAAATTTACAAAAATTTAATATACAAATACCTGTAGTGACACCTAGCGACGGAAAAGATAAACAAATACTGTTTTACAACGCGATTTTTTTTTAAACTTCAAAAACATTATCACATTTAAAAACTATCTTTCAAATTCTAAGGAAACAGAGGACAACGTGGAAAAGTAATTAAATAAACATCCCTTTTTAAGAAATGCGAGTCGCACTAGTATTTTGCACGGTACTTTTGAGTACTTAAAATTAAACGAGTATTTTAAATTTTAAAACTTGTATACGATATACCTTATGTTTTATTTATTTTCCTTTTTATTTATATCAATTAAATACGAAATATAATTTACTACGTTAATGATTAGTTACGAAGTTGGCTGTCTGTCAATTTACAACTAATGTCACGAATGTTATTGTAGCTGTCAAAGCTGATATTTATATTTTAACTTTGAGATGCTTGAAATTTGAATTCATGTCCAAGAAAGTGCAAAAGATGTCTGGTAGTTATTACTTTGTTATCGTCGGTCACAACGATAACCCAATATTCGAAATAGAATTCATAAACAATAAGGATCCGAAGGTAAATATTTTAAATGTCAGAATTTTTATCTGATTTATATTTTTTGTCACAGAAAGAAGATTACAGCCATTTGAATCAATTCATAGCGCATTCCGCTTTGGATTTAATCGACGAACATAAGTGGAAAACTCACAATATGTATTTAAAATCTGTCGATAAATTCAATCAGTGGTTTGTGTCTGCATTCGTAACTGCAAGTCTAATTAGATTTGTAATGGTGCACGATAATCGTAATGAAGATGGAATAAAGAGCTTCTTTACGGATATCTATGAAGTGTATATTAAACATGCTATGAATCCATTTTACGAAGAAAATTCTCCAATTCGAAGCTTGGCATTTGAGAAAAAAGCACAATTGTTTGGAAAGAAACATTTATCAAATTAATTCATAACATGTAATTTGTAAATTATTAGTTAAATAAAACATTTTTGAGTAAATATTTGTTAGCAAGCAGGAGAACGTAGAGAAATATGGGGGGATGAGAGTTGAGAGAAAGATGAGGGGGCAGTGTACTGTGGGACATGGAAGAGTGTAGAGGTTTTGTTTAATGAGTTTACAAGAGGCATAAGCTACAATTACTATTAATGTAAATTGATGTAGTTACTGTATTTAATAAATATACTCGGTTTAACATCTTACATATTTTATTATAAATTCAAGTACAAAAATATTTATTTGTAAATATGACTAGAATGTATAAAATAGAACCTGCTAATATCCAGCACTGAAAAAGAAAATATTAATTACAGAAATAAAAAATAATAATTAAATACTTTAAGTAAGTACACCATTCTTCATAGTTCAAGTTTTTTATTATGTTGGTTAAATTGAAGTCTATTAATAATTGATGTTTGTTATAGAAGTTCGGAAATTCATAATAAAGATTACGTAACTTCTTGGAATTTTGAACCAAATACTTCAACTGAAAAATAAATAAATAAAATATAGCAGGATGAAAGTCAAAACTTCATACCTGATCGTAAAATGTCCTTGTGCAAAATGCAATAACCATAAAAAGATGTGGTATAATATCCTTATTACTACGTTCAATCTTGTATAAAACTTTTAATAAAACAGTCATTAAATCTCCAACTACATTTAAAAATTGCTACAAAATTGCTAATAAAAAAAAGCACAATTACATTAAGTAACTTACTAATTCAGGCATCTCGGCATATCTTTTAGAAGTAAAAAAGTCGTTTTTAATACTGACTAAAAGGCTGTTATGAAATTCAACAACGTCATCCACGATTTCGTTAGTATATTGCATAGCAGTAAATATTATCAACAATAAAATATCATTGAATACACTGTAAGTATTTTTTGTAAGCGGCATCTTTCCTGAATATATACTTTCTAAAATATGCAATTTATATATAAAATCAAATTACTCGTCAAAAATTTACCCAAAATATCTTTAACAATTACATTTAAGATCTGTAACTGATTCATTCGTTGCATATTACAGTATGTCATTTTATAAATCAATATTTTTTTAGCATGAGTATACTCCACGTTGGATTTACAATCAAATTGGAATAAAATATGATCCTAAAAATGTTAAAATGTTAAAATAAAAAACGCAAAAGCGTATAGAGTCAAATAAATACCTGACAATTGTTTATATACATAACAAAGTGTATGAAATATTTAACAATCAATGATTCATTCCGTTGTATGAATTGCTGTTCCAAAACATCTCTATAAAAGAAGCTGATTTTTATATTTCTGAGGAAAAGGACTGAAAATACTTTAATGAAATCATTCTTTGTTAGTTTTATGTTATCTTCGTTTATCAACTTCATTAAAATTTGCAATGAGCCATTGCATATTTCTACATTATCACTTTGGCACGTTTCTATTAATGTAGAATCCAAAATATCAAAATAGCTTAACCGACTAAAAAATAAATAAATTAGATCATATAAAAGAACAAACTGCAATATTTACAGGTTACAAATATCGTAAACAACTGCCATGGATGTTTGTTTGACCAAAGGTACTCCATGCTCCAGTGCATATTTTAATTTTATTATATGGGAATTTTTGATTTCCGGCGATTTTAAAACAAATTTTCCATAAAAGTATATCAAGCTAGACCATAAATTATCGTTGTCTAAAACAAGATAATATTAAACTATTCATCCATTTAAGTATAACTCACTAATTTTATTTTGAAATTCTTCGGATAACAAATTATTTATAGCAGCAACGTCGTTCTCACTAAATTCCAACGTAACGTGTGTTACAATAACACCCATATAAAACAATACTCTATTTATTGGAGCATTACAGGTTAAATTAGAGATATGTGAGAAAACAAAATTTTTACATGTCTAAAAATTTTAAACTTTAAATCGAACTAAATTTACAAATAAACATACCGTAAACATTTCACGCATCCAATCAGTACTGTGCTTAGTTACTTTAGCCAGAGTCAACAACAACATAACAACATCATTTATGTGCCTTTTTGGTATCATGTACTGTAACACGTATTTTTTTAAAGACTCTTCTAATGTTGAAGCAAGCTGCACATCTTGATCGCTAATTGAATTATATTTATGTTTATAAGAAAACAATTTCATAATTACTTGTATAACGTATAACGACTCATCAGTATCATAAAACTCGATCTAGAAATAAACAAATTAATACTAACAATGACTGAATTTATTATTACCGAAACGAATTTCAAATAATAAAATTTTAAATGTTCCGGCAAGTGATGGTATTCTATTAAATCTAACAATACCACAAGTAGTTTCCAAGCAGTTGGCGCTTTTAAAATTTTCTCCTCTATCAACACTTCAACATCTTCAGTTCTAGAAATTTCGTATGAATTGCAATCGTAATTTAAAAATCAACTTACTTTATTAGTTTTAGAAATTCCATTCCTTTAAACAAATTAACACAATCAAAATCGTCAGCCAAAAGCAAATTACAGATAGCAAACTCAACATCACTATCTAAATTTTTATTAAAAATTGGCGCTATTAAATTAAACAGTTCTTTGATGTAATAATCGCAAATTGCTCCAGACTTCAAAGCAAAACTTGTCGTGATGGCCAATAATGATTTAACTAAATGACCATTTTCGTAGATATATTTCTTTATTAGTTGCATAAAAAGTGGAATGCATTGTCTTATGTAGAGACCGGTTGCTTTTGAACACAATGTTTCGATTACCTGAAAAATTAATTAAAAATATATATTGATGTTCATTTACCATTTACCTTTATGGGCTGGCTGGATATAAAATTTCTATTGGCAGAGAACATTAAACACGTCAATTCTATAAACTTGATGTTGTAGCTACTATACTTCCATAACAAGTCACATTTTGAGCATAAAATCTTAAATAAAACCTTTCCAGAAACGTTGTCTTTATCATTGGACATTATGCGCTAAAAAATTTTAAATAAACATCAAAACGAAAGAAAGAAAGAACTTGATAGCAGAGTAAAATAAAACCACAGTTTTTAATGGTCAAAAAATATGGCGAAGCACACTGTATTAGCTTGTTTATAACAACAGAACAATTGACAAAACTATTTATTAAACATGCACATACGCAGAACAGATCGCCTTAACTATGAAATACAATTATAGTTTTAATATTAATCCTAACACCCCCACTATATTAAAACTAGTATCTCTTAAAACCTAAACTATCTAGGTGCCTATTATGCTTGGTGGTTTCCAAGCCTTTTGTTAGAATGTCAGCCGTCACCTTGTTGCTTGGTAAATGCTCGATTTGAATTTTTCTTTCAGATATAGCATTGCGAACAAAATGATGCCTGAT
>JAFFZR010028085.1:0-14994 GCA_018397195.1 Lethrus apterus | reverse complement strand
GTCTGAACCTATTAGGTTTGCGTTCGAACCTGTTACGTTCCAGTTCGAACCTAACAGGTTCAAGCGTGAACCTAACAGGTTGAGTTAGGTTCGCGCTCAGTTTGGATCAGGTTCACAAAAACCCCTCGGACACGTGGGCGTCAAGGTCAAAGGTCACCGCGCATGCTCAGTTTATTTATTGACTTGGGTTGGTAAGGATTCACAAAGGCTGGCTTAGGTTGGGAAGGATTCGCAAAATTCCTAAAAGCTGGCTTAGGTTGGCATGGATTCACAAGGGCTCTTTAGGTTGGCATTCGGACCGCGCAGTGGGGGGTGGTGGTGGTGGCTCCAGAATCGGCTAATCCTCACTACTCCAAGGCTTGAACCCTAGACCTTGAGATTACTATCCTACTGACTAAGCCACTAGACCGATAATCTCATTGGATCCCAGTTGGATAACAAAGGAATTGGAAAAAGGTTTAAAAATAAAAAATGAAAATTTAAAAATATGAAGAAAACCAAAGGACAAGTATAAAGACATATATAATAAATTACTGGATGAATTCTTGGACATGAAAGGAAGACGATTGAATCGGATTGAATGAAGGGAAGGTGACGCCCGTATCTTCTAATTTTGCAAATATATTCTAAATCTTTAACATAATGGATTCTGTAACGTCAGTTTTATAAAAATATATAATCAGGTTGTTTAAAAATGTGATCTTTGTAACTAATATATTCATTTTAATATATTTTCTTCTTTATCTTTTTTTCATAAATATTCACGTCTTTTTCATTACCATGTTTACTTCGCTTCAATTTTTTTACGAAAAATAATAATAATAATGTCGGGCAAATTAGAAAATTACCACAACCTTTTTTAAGTGTTAATTTTTGCAAAACCACACATTAATTGTCCCCAATCATTTTTTTTCTATTATACCTATTTACCCTACCATCGAGTGAAATTTTTCCACGTCGCAAAAGGGCAAAAAAAAACTCTCGCCGCCCACTCTCCGCGATCTGAACAAAAGAACACCGCGTTCAAACCGTGAAGTGGCAGTTTACATGCCTATTGTGCAAATTAAACACAATTATCTGGAATTCATTCCGAATTCCAAAAAAAAAAGGAAAAAGTCGCGCGAACGCACAAAACTACTTTCCTTCGGTGGGGCACCGGCGGCACATCAATTTGTCGGACGTGGCCTTGAGCCTCGAGGATTGTTTTTGTTAATGACGTAACCGCTGATTGATACGAGGGAGGAGTACCGATTTCAAATAATAAATTGACGAAAAGTAATTTCGAACCTTAAAAAACTACCCCACGATCCACAAAAGATGTATTAGTTCTCATACATATATATTTTTTATGTTTTTAAGTTACTTAGAATACGTAATTGTTCGACAGCTTTTACAGTTATGAAAGCATGTTTTTGAAATTACACAAAATTTTGTATAAAAGGCCTCTAGCTTTGATATGTCTTAAACTCATTTCCTTTGCTGTCCAAATTTTTATTTGTTTTCTCCATAATATTTTTTATAGCTTTTCTCAATTTCTTGTTCGGTTTCCTTATTTTCTTATCGCCTTGTGGTATCGCCACTAGAAAAATTAAAGGGACACGTTGTAAATTAAAATAAAAATGTTTCCAACGAAAAGAATTTCAAGCCAACTTCAGTAGAATTGATGGAAAAAAAAACAATGAAATATAACAAATCACAGAAATACAGAAAAAAGAACAGATAAAGGGAAAGAAATAAAAAGTTTACAGTGGAAATTAGAACAGCAAGAAAAAGACAAAAAAGGAATAATCTAGGATTGCCAATAGACACTGAAGATAAATGCAAATGGAAAATTTCCTAGCACAGAAAATAAATGTAGAAATAAAACTAAAAAAGGTAAGAAAAATAAATGATAATTTGCAATTGAGACCGAAGGTAGGGCATAAGTGAACTTACTGCAGAATAAAAAAAAAAAGAATCACAACCAAAAAAAAAATTAAAAATAGAGGGCACGAAGAACGATAAATTGTGGGCTAAAAATGAAAAGGACTACGAATAGCTACAAAAGCAATAAGTCCATACGTAACAAAAACAAAACCACTAAGCAAAAAAAGAATAAAAAATAAAAGGAAATCAGTACAAACAATTAAGGAGAAAACAGTCTGAAAGGTACAAGAAATACAAAATAAGAATGGTCGTGAGGAATAGTGGAAAATAAATAGGAAAAAGTCAGAAGTAGTCCAAAAGATGAAGAGGAAGAAATAACAGAAACTAAAAGGAAGAGGAAAGGTTTCGCAAAAATAAATAGGGGTTGTCAATTTTGTTCAGGACTTGATGAGAGAGGTTAGGATTAATAGAATTGTAACTGAAAAATATGTAATTGAAAGAAAATATGAGCGGTAGAATATTGATCGAGAATACAGTAATCAAAGAGCCAAATGAAGGCAAAGGAAAAAAACCTTCATTTGGCATAATTAATTTACAACTCAACTTCGTAATCTTTTCTTCACTTCTCCGCCTCCGCTAATCTCATCTTCCGTCTTCACTTCCGCTTCGCCCCTCCATCTCACATTCCCATGTCCTCCTTCAGATCTAGTCAGTTGCAGTTCGTCCACCAATGTATTGATTTAATTGGTTTAATCTTCGCCTATTCCACAAAACCTACATTTTCTATAATCTTCCCTTATTCAATATTTGTTCGCTTTATTTTTGTTTCCACATCTATACATCGCTAACTTCCTAACGAATGGTCCGATTCTTTTCCCCTCCTAATACTCGGGAACCCTCTCGTACGTGCAGATATCTTTGAACTTTTTGTTGTACCTCCCTTTCTGGATTGTTTCGTACCTTCCCTGCCCTTCCGCTTCTCTCCTTTTCCCACGAAGTCCTCTCCTTCTGATGCCACTTTTTCCACTTCCATAGCCGAACAGCCTGCTCTTTCATACATTTCCACCTTCTCTTTCTCCCATCTCAACAGCTTCTCTTTTCTCAACCCCCTCTTCGTCATCTCCATCAACACCATCGTTGTTCAATTCCCTCTTGTTCTCTTCCTCACTTCCATTTCATGTTTTGCTACCGTCTTACTAACATATTCTGACGTCGACCTTTCCAATATAAGTGCTCTATTTAGCCCTATTTGTTAAGCTCTGTTTCTGAAGATTAAGATTTTGGATTTCCCTGTGTTTAGTTTCAGGCCTCTCTTATCTAGAAACTTTTAGAATCTCGTGACCAGCCTCACTATCCGCTAACAGCACAAAGCACAAGGTCATCTGCAAATGCTAAGGACCATATTCTACCATTTTCCGGATTGATCCCCCTTCCTGCCCCCTGCTTAACACTTCCTTCAACTCGAATATATACAGGATCTTCTTTAAATAAGTACAGATATTTTAACAGGTGATAGCTGACCTTAACTCAAACCCAAATCCGCAAAAACGACGGTCCTATCTTCATTTTAAATTTTCGAAAAATGTCATTATTTTTTATGTGGGCATTCGGTTCTAAGTACGGTGCTGTGTCCATTTCAATATGTGTGGCGTTGAAAGTCAACTTCCTTTGGCGGGAATAACATGAAATGTTACAAAACAACGGCTTTACTGTCGTATTTTACTCAAAGCTTAAAATATTTTTTTCTGGCACATCCTTCAACATAGGACCGTAATTTTTGCATATTTCGGTTGGGCTATTGTCAGCTATCACCTGTTAATATATCTGTACTTATTTAAGGAAGAGCCTGTATATGCTGAAGACCTGAGGGCTTAACGGACATCCTTGTCTTAATCCCCTGACAGTTCTAAACTCATATGACATCCCATCCTCCACTTTTACCTTACACCAAGTTTGCTCGTATAGTTTTCCCGTCCTATATGTCCCCTGTCCACTCCTCTTCTCCGCATTTTCTCCCCTAATATCTTCCAAACCATTGTATCAAATGGTGTTCTGAGGTCCACAAAAAATGCATATATTTTCCCCCTATTTTTCTCCGTCTCTCTTCCTGCCAAATAATTTAATATGTATAGATTGTCTGTTCCTCTTCTGAAGCCATTCTGTTTTTCCGGTAATATGCCCTTTTCCTCCACAGCCTACTACGATCACTCTCCCAGCATCCTTGCGTATATCTTACAAGCGGTGTTCATCACTGTGATGTAATGTAATTCTCCGGTATCTTCTATCCCACTTCTTCCATATTGGCACTATTGCAACGTTTCTCCACCCCACTGGTACCTATCGTTCCTCTGTCCAAATCTCATTTATTAATTTCAATAGCTTTCTCCATCATCCTTCCGCGTTAATCGAGTTAATCCACCCATCACTCTCAATCCCATCTTCACCTGCCACCTTTCCCTTCTTTATTTTACCTATTACCCTCTCCATTTCTTCCCAGTTCACCTTCTTTACCTCAACTTGTACATCTTACTTCTGCTCTGGCCACACTACCTTCTCCTCTAAGTCATTTACTACCTCCCCGTTAACAGCTTATCAAAATGTTTTTTCCACTATTTCCATCTTAATGCTTCCTTTATCCCTTTCTCTTTTCCCCTTTTCCCTCTTTATATACTTCCATATTTCCGCTTCATTTCTCGAAGTTTTCACCCCCTCTATTTCTCTTTCCTCCCTTTGCTCTGAACCTCCTCTTTCTACTTGTGCTAATTATATGGGAATCATATGTGAGACCAAGTAAATCACGGACCGCAAAAACACAAAGATTGAGATGGTCAGGAGGTGGTGGAGAACAGGAATAGGAAAGTACTCACAATTGGAGAGGGAAGAAAGAAACGGAGAGTAAGACCGAATAGGAAATGGCTGGGAGCAGTGAAAGAAGATCAGGCACATATAGACGTAGAGGAGTGGTAAGTGAATTCAGTGGTCAGAATAAAATGGAAAGGAGTAACAAACATTTTTGAAACCGACTCATGGTTTCAAAAATATTTAATATTATTATTATTATTTTATTTTAATTTGTTGAACTTTTTATTATTAACTGAAACATATTCATCAAAATCAGTCACCATAACTTGAACATTTTTTTATGTCGGCCGAGATCCTTTTTCGAAAATTAGTTCCGAAAACAAAACAACGTCGAGGTGATAAACGAAATTAGTAACCGACGATTGATTGCCGAACCGTCCGCTTCGCCGCCGCAGCCAATGACCGTTCCGAATCATTCGATTACCTCTGGTACAAATCCGCCGAGAGATTTTCAAACAATTAATTCGAGTTAAAATCACGATAAAAAACTGAACAGCATGCAACGATAAAAGGACCACTTAAATCCGTATTCGATCGAATCCTCCGGTATAAAAGTCGCCAATTAGCGCCTCTGCAGTGTAATTGGATTAAAAACAAACAAAAGTGAATTCGTAGAGATGATTAAGCAGAAATCGACGAGTTTTGTCAACGCGTTCAGTGACATCTATAAATGTGATTATTAAACACTTCGGGGCTTATTGTGTATCGAAATGGTCGATTTCGAAACAGGAACGTACAAACGCGTTTTTGAACAAATTATCATTGTCGAATCATTGTCACACAAAAGAAAATCTTAAGTAACTCGAAAGAAGTTCGTGGAAATGTCGATTTTAGATTTTAAACGATGAAAGCTAATGTGGTGTGCAACACGTACGCTACCTGCTAGATTTTGTACACCCCTGTTTCTGTCAATGGCTCTTTGCTTGTCATCGTGTTTGATTGAAACGTGTTTTGGAGATCATTCGACGCAGATAACGATGATTTACTCAATTTACCACTCATATTTGTCATTAAATTAATTTTTAACCCCCGTAACGATTTAAAATCCAGGTGGTCTCGCCTTTCCTTTACGAAAATTATCGTCAAAATCGAACTGACTTTGTTCAAAAGTCTTTTAAAAAATAACCGGTGTAAGAAATTCACTTTTGGTGCAAAGTCGACGATTCTAAAAACAATTTGGAATCTCTTTACTCCTCGTGAAGTTAAAAGTTTCAAAATTTGGAAAAACCTCGGAAAAATGATAAAGAATTTCGAAATGATTTAACAGTGCACCTTAAGAATAGATTAAATTTATAGCTATCGACGAATTGAAAATTTTAAGCACGACCGCCATAAAACAGTCGTAATCTTAGGAAAAAACCCCTGAAGTTTCTCAAACAGTGGACCAAGTTAATAACAATAATGTTGTAAATAAAACAAATGTAAACTATTTTTTGAAAATATGATGGGAAAAAATCGTCACTGCAATACTAAAATAAAATTAAATATGTAAAAATACAGCAATAGCCCTGAAGATACAATTCTAAAAAATCGAAAGAAAACCAAAAATTGTAAAATAAAGGACTTTTATATTTTTCAAAAATTGAAACGAATGAACATCGACTCCGTAAAACTAAAACTAAACAACTGAAAGACCCTAAAACTGAAAATCAAGTGAATGACGGTAGCAAACCAAACAGGAAGAAACATAAATGAAAAAAAAATTACTTGGCATTCGCATTCTATAATATACAATGAATACACCTAATAATAAACAACTGAAAGACCCTAAAACTGAAAATGAAGTGATTTAAAACAGTTTCGAAAAACGGTAGCAAACCAAACAGGAAAAAACATAAATAAAAAAAAATTTACTTGGCATTCGCATTCTATAATATACAATGAATACACCTAATAATAAACAACTGAAAGACCCTAAAACTGAAAATCAAGTGATTTAAAACAGTTTCGAAAAACGGTAGCAAACCAAACAGGAAGAAACATAAATGAAAAAAAAAATTTACTTGGCATTCGCATTCTATAATATACAATGAATACACCACTTTGTGCTATTCTTTAATTCTATATCCTTAAGTCCTCCTCCGTACTCCGTCATATTTCTACTTGAAAACTTCTCGTTTTTCTCCATTCTTCCTCCCACTCCAATTTCGTGCAGTCCTTCAACCAATGCTCCCACTTATCTCACCCTTTCCATGTAATCCACAACACGTATACTTCTCGCCTATCTAGCTCTCTCCTCGTTACCACATCTGAACCTGGATATGGTTCCCTCTCCCTCCTCCGAATATCCTCCAACCAGGTACCTTGCCTACCTTCCGAAACTGCAAACATCATGGTACCGTGGCGTTATATCTGCCCTCCTAATCTTCTCAAACCTCCACCTCCTTCCATCACATTTCCACATCCCACACCGCATTCGTATCCTCCTCTGCAAGCCGTTTACTTCTCCCCGAAAACATTCCTGTTTACTGGTTTTGAGGTATAAATTAAAATAATAATACTTGCCAAAAAATTTTGGCCTGAAGACATTTCTTAACTTTCTTAAAAATCTGGATTCTAAATTAAGATGATTACAGTTCGAAGCACGTATTCTTGTAAAATGTTTCTTTTCTTTCTTCTTCATTTAACTTTTTGTTTTCTTGTATTATTTTGTCTTTTATTTTTCTAATATTTCTCTGACATTCTCTATATTTGTATTCAAAGTACACAGTGTTGTCATGTGCTCCTTTATTTCTTTTTTATATCCCAATTTCGTTTCATACCTTTACCAATTAAATCCAATTTAAGTTCCATTATTATCTATTCTGTAATTCATGCCTTCTTCATCTTTTTCAATTTTAATTTCAATATTACTTAGTTTATTGAATTTGTCATATTTTTTTTTCTGATGAATATTTGTTGAAGTTGAAATTTAAAACTTTTAAATTTTTGAACACGTCTATCCAATTTATGAATTTATCATAAAATAAAATATAAATTTCAAATCTCATACTAATTGTAATTAATAACTTTCTTTATATACAGTGTGAGATTAAAGTATAGAATATTTAAAAAAGCGAACTCAACCGTTTTTAAAAAAAACGTTGAAGCAGGTCAATTTTATTTTTTTAAAAATACACATTAATATGTGCGATTCACCTTCCGACTTTCATTTGTTTTGTAGTTATGACGTCATCACAAAAAATTTAAACGATAACATAGATTTTTTGTAGTGGAATCCGATAGTGATTTTTCTTCGCTTTTTGACCATGTCTTTAAATCATATGCTTGCAAAAAAAAATTCTGAGAAAAATCGAACTGAACATTTAATGTTGATATTATTCTACTTATAACTTATAAAATATGGCACACGAAAAATTCTAAACTGAAAAATTAAAATAAAGCAAATAAAATTAACGCTCTTAAATTAAACGTTCACAATGACTTCTTGGCAGTAAGCTTGTCTATTTAGAAATTCACATAAGACGTTATTAATAACAGTTCTATTTTGCGAATTTCTTTGTGAATACGCTGCTTCAAATCTTCTAAAAAAAATTTTTTGTAAAATTTTTATTTTAAGTAACCCAATAGATAATTGTTTATGGGTGTTAGGAAATCTTGCTGGCCATTATATCAGCACTCTTTTGCCGATCCATCTTTCTGGAAAAACTGTGTGCAGAAAATTACGAACAGGAAGCGTATAACGTTGCGGTGCACTCTCGTGTTGATACCAAAGAGTGTTATTTTGGGATATCAGGATCGTCTTCGTTTGGGTAAAGTACAGTCAGTGCTGGAATTATGTCATTTTGGATAAACTCCAAATATCTTTCTCCGTTAAGATTTCCCTCAAAGAAAAATGGACCTAGAATTCTATTATGTACTATTCCTCGGGGCCATCCTAACCAAGGGCTAAATGGGCTGTAGCCCAGGAGCGTCAGCAATTTGTAGCGGCAATTATTCTTATAGGTTATTTAATTTTTGTATTTTCTTTTGTACTCCTTGTTTACATCCTATGTACTAGTTTTTACTCTTTTTTACTTTTTGAATTTCAATTGCGGAGCGAACCCAGCCATAAATTATAAATCTTTTAAAACTGAAAAACTGACTTTTAAATTTAAATAATTTGATAATTTGAATTACGGAACGAACCTAACCCATGCCAACCTAACCATAAATTTTAAAATTCAATTACGGAGCGAACCTAACCCCGAAACCTTGCAAATCCAACTATAAATTTTAAAAACTGACTTTTTGAATTTCAATAATTTCAAATTACGGAGCGCACCGAACCCATACACAACCTTTTTCCATCCACCTACACTCCTTTTTCGTAAAAAATAATTTGTCGCCTAATTTATTACTAATTATATTAACTTTTTCTAGTTCTGAAACTTTTGGAAAACTTCACTGGTCCCCCTCTTCCCCTACCGTATATTTTCTTATGAAGATGAGAGCAATATTTTTAGTAGCCCACGGGCGCCAAAAATCTTAAGACGGCCCCCTGCTATTCCTGCACAGACGTTTACTTTTTGTGGATGTTGAGTGTGTGTTTCTGCCATCCAATGAGGATTTTCATACTCCGGCACCTGCAGTTCTGCCGATTAACTGTCCCATTTGTACTAAAATTGCTTCATAAAAAAAAAACGACTTGGTGATGAAAAGGTTCGTTAGCATGGTGCAAATTTATCATTGCCTAGCAGAATTGTAAACGTGGGTCAGGATTATCAACATGAGGCCCTTGAGCTAGTTGGATCTTAAATGGATGATTTCTTTTTTCAATAATTTCAGTACTGTAAACTTACTGACGCCATTATCTGCTGCCAACCTAAAACGCCTTTTAGGTTGGCAGCAGATAATGGCGTCAGTAAGTTTCCAGTACTGAAATTATTGAAAAACGAAAAATATCAGGAGAAAAGATATCGCCATATCTTTTCTCATTAAGTGCTGTAAACTTACTATTACCTGCTTCCAATTGTAAAAAGAATGTAAAATTTTTCTGTGCATTTATTTCTGGACGACTGCCTTTTGAAATATTCCTAACATCCCGTCTCCCTAAATTTGTTTTTGATTTTGTTAACTGTCGATTACGTAATAGGACGATTTGGATACTTAGCATTAAACATATCGCACACTTCTTGCTGGGATCTTGTTAGGTTCCCACAACCAAGATAAATTAAAATTTCTATACGTTACTTTAATTAACGTTGTTTAATTAGCCATGATATTTTAGTAGAATATTATTAGAACAAGAGCGTTGAAGATTCACAGTATCCTTTTATGAAACAGTTCGCTCGTGGTCTGAATTATTATATAATATCCACATTCGATCATCGATCATCGATCATCTCGATTTTTCTCAGAATTTTCTTGTGCAACCTTGATTTATTTTCATGGTGATAAAGGAAAGAAAAATCACTATCCGATTCCGCTACAAAAAATATATATTATCATTAACATTTTTTTGTGATGACGTCATAACTACAAAATAATGAAAGTCGGAAGGTGAATCGCACATACATTAATATTTATTTTTTAAAAATAAAATCGACGTGTTTCAGTGTTTCTTTAACGCTTTTTTAAACATTCCAAACTTTAATCCCACACTGTATATACAGTGTGGTGATAAAGTTTGGAACAAAATTCATAAAAGCGTTTTATAATGTTTTTAAGAAAATCGCTCGGACAGGTCAATTTTTGATTTTTAAAATGCCGTCTTCTGACGTTACTTTTTTTGGAATGACGTCATTTGTTTTTGCACAATGACGTCATCACATTTTTCTTTTGTTTTTAATAGACCTTCTTACTACTTAAACGGTGATGTAAAAAAATTGGTACCTCACATAACAATTTTTTTGCATAAATGATACATTTACTTCAGATTGTGAGTGGTTATAATTTAGTAAAAATAATAATCGTAAACATTCTAAATTAAAGCAAATGACAGTAATTTATGTATCTAAGACGAAGAGTGAAGCTTTAAGGTGCAATGACGTCATTATCGATTTTTTTAAGTGTCACCTCTTAATTTTTTCTTTTGCTTTTGATAGACCTCCTTGATGTTTAAGTTGTGATTACCAAATTAATTCTTTACATAAGAACTTTTCATCAAAAAATAACATTTTTTCATCAAAAAATTAAAATTTTTGCTTAAAAGAAAAAATTTAAATGCGTCATTTATTCAAAAAAATTGTTATGTAAGGTACCAATTTTTTTACATCACCGTTTAAGTAGTAAGAAAGTCTATTAAAAACAGAAGAAAAAAGTGGAGGTTGTCATTTAAAAAAAATTATGATGACGTCATTGTGCAAAAACAAATGAGTCATTCCAAAAAAATTAACGTCAGAAGACGGCATTTCAAAAACAAAAATTGACCTGTCCGAGCGATTTTCTTAAAAACATTATAGAACCATTTTATGAATTTTGTTCCAAACTTTATCACCACACTGTATAAATATTAATGATGAAAGCAGATCTGTTTAAAGAGCACGTTAAACCAAATAAAATGTTTACAATTTAAAATAACATAACGCATCAGTTGAGGCACGAATTTATTCAAAATTCAAATTGGACTTATAACATCGTAATTAGCGGTCGGAAATTAACGAAGTAGATTCTATTTCCTCCCGCGATTACAATCGGCCAGTGGTACGTATCGTATCTTAATGAATATTTATCAGATTTTATTCTCCGCACGAAATTAATAGGCACACATTCAATTGTAATTAAGACGGTTATTTTTGTTAATTCGTAATCGAGATTCACACAAATCTATGGCTCGTAGGCTCTCGGCCAAACGAACTATCTAAAAACAATGGTTTTTCATATAAACGTACACGTATATATTCACACGGATTTTACGCTTTAAATCTTTCCCGGGCATTGAAATTAAAACGAGGAAAAAAAATTGTTAATTTCGCCCAACCAATCGGACAGTACGCATCAAGTGACAGTCGATCGATTTTTAACAAAACATCGAAAGATAAGACGTCCCAAACGACTTCAGCGAACCGTGCGATAAATCGCATAAAAATTGGCAAGTTTGAAATCGGGGTGTAAAATGGAATTGGGGGTGGTCAAAGCACAAAGGAGGGTTGAACGACAAACGTGTCCTCAAGTGGCAAAGCGATCGTCTATAAAGGTCATCCCATTTAAAAACAACCGACGAATTTCCAATCCATCGACAGGATTCCATCTGCAAATTGATTGCTTCGACGTCGACGAAGACGTAGTCGTACAACGCGATCATCGGTCGATCGTCGATTTTATTATTCGAATGAAATGTCTCACCTTTTTACGATTTTTTGCGGCGAAACCCTTAAAAATTTTCCTACCTTCTTAAAAGACGTGCCACCTGTTGACATTCCATTGAATTTATGTGATCCAAGTCGTGTTCGATACGGGGGCTCCGCTTCAATAGGAATTGGAATGTCATTTTTTAAAGGACGACTTTTGATTTTGTCGGGCTGTTCTCACGACGATTTTCTGTATCGATAGATTTATGTTTTATGGGCATTGTTCGGGCAAGTGTTCGTGCCTTCGACGAGATGGTCGATTTTTCGTTGTGTAACATTTATTTGGTATGGGCCCTTTAATATTAAAATTTGTTTTAAATTTTAATCGTTTTTTTTTATCAGGTCGAAATTTTCCACTTTTAGTGCAATTTTCTTTGGCGCTCCGAACTTTCAATGGCAAAATTTGATTCTGAAAGCAAATATATATGTTCAACTTACTGCAAGACAGAAGGATATTTTAAACAATTTTAAGTAGCGATTCTTTTTTAAATTCGGTTTCTTCTTCTTCTTCTTCTTCAAAAAAAAAAAATCCATTCAATTTAAAAAATTTTGCTTCCAGTTTATCAAAATTTAAAAAAATAGAAAAAATTGTGATTCCTACAAAATTCAAATTCAATTTATAATTACCTTTAATTAAAAAAAAAACTTTTTAAAAATTACAATTTCAAAAAAGATAGAAGACAGCCTTTTCAATTTTACGTTGAAACCTTTGTTTGAAATTCGTTTTTTTTTTAAGAAAAGTTATAAAAAATTGTATTTTTGAAATTCTAGTTTTTAAAGATTTAAGAAGTCATCGTTCCGAACATTCAATTGAAAAATTTCATTCTGGAAGAACAGATATTGAAACATTTTATATTTTAATTTATTTAAAGAGGGGTTTGAAATTATTGAAATTGAACTCCAACTTACTGAATAACAGAAAGTAATCGTTTAAACAATTTTACATTGAGTTTTTTAGATACAATATTTGCAAAAAAAAAATCTTTCAGCCTTTAAAAAATTTAGCTTCAAACTTATTAAAATTAAAAAAAAATTAGAAAGTATTCGCACACTTTTACTAACTACTACACACTTAAATCCAACTTACCTATAATTTTATTATTTTCAGTTAAAGATTTTAACTCACATGATAGATAGAAAAAAAAATCTTTTAAATATTGCAGTTTTTAAAAGAGAGAGCTTTGAAGTTTTAAATGCAACTTACTGAAAGAAAAAAGTTGCATTTTTTAGAAGAAAGAGCTCTGAAGTTTGAACCTCAACTTACTGACAAAGACATTTTTTAACAATTTTACAATTTTTTTAAAACTTTTTTTCTAAATTCTGTCAAATTTAAAAAATCCTCGTTCCCAACTTTCAGTTGAAAAAATTGATTTTGAAAGAAAAGATATTGAAAAATCTTAATGTTTTATTAATTTAAGTTGGTAAGATTTTTTCAGAAATTAGCACAATTCATTATAAGGCTTAAATTTTAAAAAAGGTTTAACAAATATTGAAATTTTTCTTTTCGCTTCAATTAGGATTCGAAATTTCGAAAAAAAAATCAAAAAATTGAAATGACTTCTAAAAGAGATTTAGATTTAAGTTCTTTCAATAGATTTTTCATTCAGGTTTTTCAAAAGTAATATAGTTTGCTACTTTTTCCGTGTTTTGTGATCCTGTACTTTTATATTTAAGTTTCCCACTTTCGCTATTCTAAAGTTTTCCTTATCAGCGTCTCTTACTTAGTTTTTAAAAAGCTTCCATCTTTGCTACACGATACTACTTGGCGTTCCATTCTTGTTCGTGACACTAAAGCTCATTTTATTTCCTTGTGTTCCTGCCCGTTACTTCCTTTAATTTATAGTTTCTTAATTGTTTTTTGAATATTTTTCTTTCCCAATCTTCTATGGTTTGTTTGTCTTCTTTTAATGGCATTCTTACTAAGTATTGTTCGTTTTCGCTTCTTCTCTTTACTTTTGCGTCTTTAATTTCTCCAAATTTGTTTATTGCCTACGAAATAATTAA
This sequence comes from Lethrus apterus, assembly GCA_018397195.1. Classification (NCBI taxonomy): domain Eukaryota; kingdom Metazoa; phylum Arthropoda; class Insecta; order Coleoptera; family Geotrupidae; genus Lethrus; species Lethrus apterus. The sequence continues at coordinate 991 of JAFFZR010028085.1, read as the reverse complement.
TTTACAACTAATGCACGGACGCCGCCTATCGGTGAGTGCCGTAATGCATTTTAGTTGTTGAGGTCTGCTTATCAGAAATAAGGAAGATGTGGGTGGATGAAATCCTAAACATAACGAATCGACAGTCCGGCCAGTGCGCAGTCGCCAGCTTTGTCAACTGTGGACAAAAATTTTGTCGCCCGACAAGCATTAGTCGTTTGGCATAAAAAGCTGGACATGCATTGAAAGCTCACCACCGTAGACTAACGTTAGTTTCTGGACGAATAAATCAGTCGTCAGTACGACTGCTGTGAGCGATCAATGCATGTCGAGCCCACGAGGTTAACGCCGAAACGGCAGTTTGAATGTGAAACTGATGCACAGCTCCACCTCTCGGTGAACGCTGCAACATCAGGCGTCTGCTACCCTGGACAAGGAATCTGTAGGTAAATAGATAATCTTCAATTGCTGATTCCTGTTGTTACGGCCTTCACCGATAGGTGGAGCTGTGATCAGTTTTAGATAAGCCTTAGTCGCTCACAATAGCAGTACTGACGACGGGTAATAACCCAGAAACCTACGTTGGTATGCGTTTGTGTGGTGTGTCAAATAATCAGTTGATTTTCCTTCAAATTGCTTCCGTGTGTATTTATTATTCTTTGTTATCGTTACGTATAAATTTTGTTTCTGCTATTTCTAAGTCGTTCTCGTTATATAACTGTACATTTTTTTCTGTTATTATTTATATCCTTTTATTCTACTTTTCCTAGCTACATAGTTCTCCATTACATTTATGTACTTCCCCATTAAGGTCTCCATTTTCATCATTTAATCTTCAATTTTCATTTGCTTCGCATGTTACTGTCATATTAAAATTATCATTTCGTGTTTTCATTTGGATTGATGGTGACTTTTCATACATACAAAAAAGTTTGTCGAAAAATGAACTTAGAAAAGTGTGTTTTTAGGAGCAGAGGGACACACTGTATGAGAAAATGCAAGAATGCATATT
>JAFFZR010028084.1:0-15013 GCA_018397195.1 Lethrus apterus | reverse complement strand
TGTTGTCCAAACAAATCAAAGCTTTTCTTTTAGAAACCTATTTTAGAAATGAAAATGAAATATTCTTACGTTGCCTATTATGAAGAATTTCATAATTCAACATTTTTGACAAACATCAATTTGATATTAAGAAATAAATACTGGTTTGGGTAAAGACATGCCGATTTTTGTTCATGGCTTACTTTGACCAATTTTTTTTTTATCACACTGAACTAACGTTTAATTTGTTTGGTTAATAATTAAAATACAGTGTGGTGATAAAGTTTGGAACAAAATTCATAAAAGCGTTTTATAATGCTTTAAGAAAATCGCTCGGTCAGGTCAATTATTGTTTTTAAAATGCCGTCTTCTAACGTTAATTTTTTTGGAATGACGTCATTTGTTTTTGCACAATGACGTCATCATAAATTTTGTTAAATGACAACCCCTACTTTTTTCTTCTGTTTTTAACTTAACTTACTACTTAAACGATGATGTAAAAAAATTGGTACCTCACATAACAATTTTTTTGAATAAATGACACATTTACTTCAGATCGTCAGTGGTTATAATTTAGTAAAAATAATAATCGTAAACATTCTAAATTAAAGCAAATAACAGTAATTTGTGTATCTAAGACGAAGAGTGAAGTTTTAAGGTGCAATGACGTCATTATCGATTTTTTTAAATGACACCTCTTATTTTTTTCTTTTGCTTTTGATAGACCTCCTTGATGTTTAAGTGGTGATTACCGAATTAATTCTTTACATAAGAACTTGTCTGAAGAAAATAACCTTTTTTCTTCAAAAAATTAAAATTTTTGTTTATAAGAAAAAATTTATATGTGTTATTTATTCAAAAAAATTGTTATCAAAGGTACCAATTTTTTTACATCACCGTTTAAGTAGTAAGAAGGTCTATTAAAAACAGAAGAAAAAAGTGGGGGTAGTCATTTAAAAAAAATTATGATGACGTCATTGTGCAAAAACAAATGACGACATTTCAAAAAAATTAACGTCAGAAAACGGCATTTCAAAAACAAAAATTGACCTGTCCGAGCGATTTTTTAAAAAACATTATAGAACGCTTTTATGAATTTTGTTCCAAACTTTATCACCACACTGTATATAATTTTTTTTTTTAAATATTGATTTTTTTACATTTTCTTTATGCCATAATCAGTCGTTCATTGGTAACTTTCGTTGCCATCTTAAAAAAGCTTAGAAATTGAATACCTTTATTTTTATAAGAAAACTTGCTATGCTTGAGCTTTGACTCATTTCGAAACATACAAAGTGAACATCGTAAAAATTAGAACCAAAAATAAATACATATCTTGATTTTACCGTATTCGGTCTAGGTGTCTAAATAGGTCAGCTATGGCTCTAGGTATAGTTCCAAATATTGCGTATATTACCTCTGATAAAAGCGGAAGTAGATCGAATGTTAATTCTACTTTTACATAAGATTTCGATGAAGAAAAAACCATTGCGTATTTAAAAATAACTTTCGCTTTAAACTGTATACTTTTACAAACCAGATTTTAATAGAAAATTAACGATGATGATCCTAAATAAAATTATTAGATTTTAAATGTTTCGCATTCTTTTACGATCGCAGTTAAAATACTCATCTTTCTACAAAATAATATAAATTATTTTTTGTTGACTTTTATATACTTTTATATGCGACTTTTACTTTTTTTTAATCGTCATTCGTTTAAATAATGAATGCGCTGATAATACGTTTGTTTAAAGATTATCAAAATTAATTGGTTCTTTGTTCGAGTTCTTTGTTAAATTTTAGCGTAGATGATGAGTTTAATTGAAATGAGAGGCGTCCGATAAATATAAACCTACGTGTGAAATTAATAACTTTATGAAGGAGAATCATTGATGTCGCTTCAATTGTGAATTAACGCTGTTATATGTAAGTAGTTTATTTAAATATTGTTGTGTGAGCTTTTTTAGTTCAATCTGAATTTAAAAATAAAATATTTTGCTTCTATTATTATTTTTTTATTTGGTATGTCAGACTTATATTATGTAATAAGGATATTTAATTTAAACTTGTTAGTTAACTTTTTTTATCAAAGATGATTTGATAAAACGTTGATATATTAGAAGAAATGCGATTTTATTTTTGAAGACTCTTTAAGTTGGAAAGCTGCAGTCTTCTTCATCTCGTATTGACATCTCCACCTCATTTTAATTTCATTTCAAATGTTTCCATACAACCCAACTCCTTGTCTTCCTTTCCACAATTTTCTTCGAAATTTAACGGAGAATAAGTCCAACTAAGCACGTTATCTTCCCCCGTCGTTTACCATTTTATCAATTTTTTTAGGTAATTTTTCAACCTTTTTGCTGTCGTACATTTCTATTTGGTATCTCCTTTTCCACACAACCCAACTCCTTGTCTTTCTTTCCACAACGAAATTTTGGTAATTAATTTGTCATGAACATTTTTTTCGAAATTTTTTTCGGGGAATAAATCCAACTAAGCACGTTATTTACCCACGTCGTCCAACCCAAGCTGAAAACAACTTTGTCGGTCTTCTTCGATTTTTTTCTGGGAAATAAATCCAACTAAGCATGTTATCTTCCACCGTCGTTTACCATTTCATCAAATTTTCCTAGGTAATTTTTCAAACCTTTTTCTGTCGGTCATTTCCATTTGGTATCTCCTTTTCCACACAACCCAACGCTTCGTCTTCCTCTCCACAATGAAATTTTGTAATTATTTTGTCATGAAAATTTTCTTCCAAATTTTTCGGGGGAGTAAATAAATAAAGGACGTTATCTTCTCCCGTCGTTTACCATTTCTTCTAGTTTTCGTAGATAATTTTCCAACCCTTTTTCTATTGCTCGTTTCCTCGTTACTAAGTAGCTTTTCGTTCTCTCTTACTGTTGGCCTCGAAATCACTAATCCACTTTTTCTTCTTTTGACTTCACTGTACAATCATTTTCAAACCTTTATATATTTTCCAATATTAGGATTAATATGGAACGCTTACGTAATCGTATGTTGGAAAAGGAAAAATATAGTAATAAAACGAAACGAAAAAGGGTAGTATTTTCTATGAATGATATTAAATGGCTAGGTAACTTCCTCATTTTTAATCATTAATTTTTTACTTCTAAATTGCTTTATCAAACGTCCTTCACTCATACGAAAATGCGATTAAATGCAATTAATGCACACATTTTGTGTATTTAATAACGATTTTGTTTGCTTTAATTTTTATAATGATGCTTTGCTTTAAAATTTAATAACATGGATTCCGATGGTCACAAAGTAAAAAATATCATTAATACAACCACCATTCGTAGAACCGTCAAGGTATTACTTTTTTTTAAACATTTCGTCATTCGCGTTAATTAATTTTTGTTTCGGTTTGTTTATATTAGAAAACATCCAACAGGCTACAAAACAATAAAATTGATGCGTTACACAACGACTAACTGTTACAAATTAAATAAATTATTTTAATAGTACTTAATAAATAAAAAGTGATTTTTTTATATAAATTATATAATTGTTATATAGTAGAAACTTTAAATAAATCGTCTTTGTATCATCAATGATTATTATGGGTTCGAAAAAAATGTGTTAATTAAATACATACTACATAATTTACTTAATTTAATTCTGTTTTAAAAAGAGCTTTTGAAAAGCAAAGGAAACGAAGAGAAATTTAATCAAACAAATGTTTCTTTAAATGCACGAATGTTAAATACAAAACGACACTTTCGATATGTTTGGATTCCGGTCATCATTATCGTCATTCTCTCTGAACACAAAGCGTTTTTTTTTTTTCTGAATTTGTTCGCATATAAACTTTCATTTTAATTCATCCTTCCATTTCGTTTGCTGCAAAAAAAAATAATAGATGAAAGTGCATCGTAGAAGTGGGATAGTGGGTCAGTGGATGAAAATTAAAAATTGTTAAAAATTTCCTGAATAGATTCATTTTCTCTTGCAGTACGGTTTCTCATATTTGATATAATTAACATGACAGGACGCGATTAAATATTTATTGTTACAATGGTTTGTTAAAGTACACATATGTATTTTGTCATAGTTACGCTTCGCAACCTTCGCACTCGAGTATTTTATGAATATTATATTCGTAAGTAAATATTATGTTTAATAATACGAAAGAAAAAATTTGAATAATTGTAATTTATTTCAATAAAAGAATCGAAACCGCAACGTAAACGTGGGAGATATCGCTTTGAATAATAAATCGTTATTTAGAACGAAAAATAAAAAGAAGAAAGTGATAAAATATTTTTTTAATAAAAAGAAGAAAAGTGCTAATATATATATATTTTTTGATGGTTAAGGTTTGAAAAAACAAACCTTGAAAACTTGCTACAAAGGTACAGAGAGAAAAGTAAGTAAGTAAATGTTTTATTGCCAAAGCATAGATACATTTGCATATACAAATGTCCTTGTTTATTAATATGAGAAATGTATTTTCTTAAAATCGATTTATTTCGTGAAAGAAAAAATACTTACTTAGAGAAAAAATAAAAAAAAATCTGTAGAGAAAAGTGAAGATAAAAAAGAAATAAAATAAATAAGAAGTCAAATTAAAATAATATGAAAACAAACAAAAAATGCTCAGAAAGGCAATTTAATAAAAATATATTATTTGATATTAAAAAAAATATATAATAATGTTTCTAAAAACATTTATAAAATTTTACTTCAAAAACCAATATTAAAACTCTGAAGACAAACAACTAAATGGAAACTTTTAAACACCAATTAAAGAAACAAACATAATTTGTAGATAATCTGCTTTTGTTGGATTAAAGAGGTTAATTTATTAGTAAGTAGGAAATTTTATTTTGTGAATTCGTAATTTTCCACAACTGTCTATATTTCTGTCTGTATTTGATTGGTTATGATTTTTGTTAACTAATTGATTAAAAAAAAAAGGATTTGATACAAAAATAAAGAATAATAAAAATAATTTATTTAAGGAAATATGTATTTGAATATTAAATCAAAAATCTCAATTAGAAGTTAGAAGAACTTGAAATAAAAAAAGACAAACCTTTGAACTCGAACTGTTGATTTATTTGATTAAAGAATATATTTTGTTTATATATTGTTTATAAAAATATTATTATTTTAATTGAAAATGAATTCAAAAATCTTAATTAGAAGACTTGAAATTAAAATATAAAAAAAGCAAACTTGAACTGGTGAATTCATTTGATTAAGGATTTTTTTGTTTATATATTATTTTTAAAAAAATTTATAAATTTTGAAATTTGAATTTTTCTTTAAATATAATGCTTTTATGACACAAAAGTTGCGCTTTAACAAATAATTCCTGGAACTATCCGATTTAAATAATTAAAAAATCTTTCAAACTTAATTACAGAAACGTTTCCAAAATTTTTTATGGAATTGAGAGAAAATTTGACATTTTAAAAAATGCTGCTGATAGATATGTTTTAAAAACTATTTTCTAACCTAAGCTTTGCATACAGAACTGTTGAATTTAATTGAATATGACTTCTTTAAAAAAAATATTTTTATAATTTAGGAAATGATTTGTTTTAAAAAAGATTTGATCGTTATGTTCATAAATCAATTTTTCTGATCTAAGGCCTAATATAAAAAAATCTTCAATTAAAAAATTTTAAATTGCTGCAAAAAAATTTATCTGAGTTTAATTTTTCTTGAAATGTAATTTTTCTTGTAAATTAAGCTTTAAAAAGGGCACTAAATTTTGATAAAACAATACAAATTTTTTTTTAATATTTTAAAGAATTAATATATGCATTAATGTAAATGTATGTAAAAATTAAAATACTTTAACTGTAGACAAATCACAATGGAATATTTAAATATTTTTGATAAATTACTATCGTCAATGTAATAGTTTCTAAATTGTATTTAATTATATTTCCACTACCTTAATTGAAATTCCATAGGGAAAGTTTTAAACCCCTCCTCTATTGAACTTGAATTCTCCACAAGTCTATTAAATAGGCGGACAACAGACGAAATATCGTAAATGCAAAAATTCACATACGATGTACAAGACACGTAAAACGTGTTTCGAAAAGAATAACAATAACTATTCGGTGTTTTGAAGAGAATAACTATTTTTTTTTAAATACACAAACGATTATTAAATAATTTGAAATTAACGTAAATTCTGTGAATTTTTCGGTGTTTTTTTTTTATTGTGAGTTGATATTTTTTCTTAAAGAAAATGGCTCCAAACTCGCAGGATGTGGTCCTCGAAAAGCCGGGAAGGAAGAACGGTTACAAAGTGGATACACATTTAAAATTGCCGGCCGATATTGGAACCGATTACACGTTTAAAAGACAATGGGTTTGGTTCAATATAATTGGATTTATTTTTCTTCACGCGTTCGCTGTGTACGGCGTGTATTTGTGCTTTTTCGGCGCGTACTTTTGGACAACAATGTGGAGTAAGTAGTTTAAAAAATTTTTTTTTATATAAAAACGCTTTTATAAAATACTTTTATAACCAAAAATAAATAGTTTCTTGTTTTATTGGTTGAATGTTTAAAAATAAAAAAAAAAAAAATATTAAGGCAATACCCAAATTTTTAAATATTATTTCCAGTGGGGGCACTTGCTTTGGCATCGGGTGAAGGTGTAACAATTGGCGCACATAGATTATACGCCCATAAAGGCTTCAAAGCACACTTCATTCTTAGACTGGGTCTACTCATCCTACAAACAATTGCGGGTCAGGTATGTACGACGAATTTTTCCAAAAAGTTTCATTAAACCAATCGTAATAACTGCCAGGTTTGGGTTTTTCTAATTTTTAATGGAAACTCGCGTGAGAGTGGGAGCTTATAAATAAAATAAGAAAAAAATTTGAATTGGGTTTCAGTTAAAAAAATAATTTGGTGCTTTAAACGCAATGCAACCCGATTCAATCAAAAGATTTTCGCTTAAAGTTATTATATTTTATTTTAATGGGATTGAATGGTGTTGGGTTTCTTTACACCAAAATTGTTCACAACACAACCCAACCCAACCTAACCCAACCCAACCCAACCCAACCCATCTCATCCCTAATGGATTATATAAAAGCCTTCAAATAAAAATTTTAATTGTAACGTTTTTTTCTTAATAATAAGTTCAATTAAAATTTTGTTTGAACGTTTTGGGTTTAATTTCGTAAATTTTACAGATTGTGTTTGATTTCTGGTTTAAAAATTATTTTAGATTGCTTGAAGATTCAGTCAGTTATAAAAATTTATTCTTTGATGTTAAAGGAAAGTTTATAAGTAAAGTTATTTGAAAGGTTTATAAATCTCAAAATTTTTTGTTTGAATGTTTTGGGTTGACGCAGGCTGGGTTTTGGGTTTAATTTTATAATCAGTTCAGATTTCGTTTGATGGAATTTCTGGGTTGAAAATTATTTAATTTTTTTTTTATTTTCCTCTTTTATATACCACCTTGACTATAATTTTTGTTGAGGCCTTTTATCCTTTTGAAGGAAAACTTGTGGAATCTCGCAGTGAATAATAAAATAATACGTTATAACCATAAACGAACTAAATAAAACTTTGTCTAATTTTTCCTTGATTCTAATGAATTTTGTTTTGTTTTTATTTGAATTTTCTCTTGGGTTGAATGCTTCTAAATTCTCTTGGGTTGGATTATCAGATTTTATTATTTCTGTTGAAATTTGGCAACCATATTTTTTTAATGTCATAATTTTTAATGTAATTAACATTTTATTAAATTAGATTTATTTTAAATTTAATACAAAAATCTAATCGAATCCAACCTAACCTAAAATATAGAGCTTTAAATCTAATCTTCGAGCAAAATTCACTCTTATCAAAATTATCGTAAATTTTAAAATGACTTTCAATCCAAACTTGACATCAAACCAAACCCTTGGGTATGTTGGGTTTGGTTTGATGTCAAGTTTGGTAAAAAAATGGTTTGGTCAAGTTTAACTAAACTGAAAAACAATACACAAATTCAAAATAATTTCAAAGTATATTTTGTATATTCAACTTTCTTTTTTTTTTAGAAATGTGTAAGTTGACTGGGTTTTGTGTAGAAATTTTCAAATATTTTTTTTTAAATCTGTTTTGATGATTGTGGTTAGTTTTTAATATAGAACTTGACGAAAATTTTGAATTTAATTCCACTGACTTTTACTTTCGAATTTTTAGATTTCGTCACATTTTAAAATTTGGGCGTCACTGTAATATTAAAAATTCTTTCATGCATTGTGTATAAGGGTTGGGTTGGGTTCGCTTCATAATTTACATAATTTACATTGGAATATTGCATATCCCATCGTAAAAGTAAAAGAAAATCATCAGGAGACATTCTTAAATTTCTCGCCTTTTTATTGACTATTTTTTTAAATTTGTTACTTTTTCACTTATTTTCCTAATTATTTTATCTCTCATTTTTTATTGATTTTCAGTTTTCTCTTATTAATACCAATTTTATTTGTATTTTTTTACCCAAACCTCATCTCAATAATTAATTTTGCTCGAAAAATTTACACGATCTTTTGCTAATTTCTAAAATGTTATTCAATAAAGATTCGTAAAATAATTGTTTGGAAATAATTACACCTACGCGACGTTATGTAATTGAACCGACTCTTTTAAATACATCTTATCTCGATTTTCAATTAATTACCAATTCCGATTGACATTTTTTCGTAACATTTAATGAATTCACTGAAATTTCAGTTTAAAGCACCGAATTAACAAATTGATTGTATAACAACTCGATTTTCTACACGAATAATTGAATAATTCTTGCTTCAGTTGAGATTGCTTCATTCGTAGTTGTAAGTTCACGACAAGTTGATATAAATCATTTTTAAAGGTTCGATGACACAACGTTAACAAATTTCTCCAACCTTGAAGAGATTCATCTTACGTTGTTTTACGACGCATTTTTAATTAATTAATTTAATAAACTAGGACTAATATTTTTGGTTTATATCTCGTATACAAAAATATTTCTTTCAGAATTGTATGTATATATGGGTAAGAGACCATAGACTACATCACAAATACAGCGACACAGACGCCGATCCTCATAATGCCAACAGAGGATTTTTCTTTTCTCATATGGGATGGCTCTTATCTAGGAAACATCCAGCCGTCATCGCCAAAGGCAAAACTATCGATATGTCCGACTTGGAGGCCGACAATTTAGTCATGCTCCAAAAATTGTAAGTCAAAATTATGTGATTTAATTTTTCAATTTTCTAAAAAAAAAAAATTTCAGCTTGTACAAACCGCTTTATTTAATATTTGCTCTGGCGATACCAGTTGCCGTTCCGGTATACCTGTGGGATGAAACATACATAAATTCTTTATTCATAAGTTACTTTGCGAGATACATCATATCTTTGAATATCACGTGGTTGGTAAACAGCGCTGCACATTTCTATGGCACCAAACCTTATGATCAGTAAGTATACGTCTTTATAATTTAGTTTAATTTTTCCACGATACACTATAGCGATAACTGTAAAGTCTAAATGGTTGGAAATAGTCCCATTTCTTCTTTTTCCCTATTTCCTCCTTCTTATCCAAACGCATCCTATATATCCATCTCTTCTTGTCACTTCTTCTAATCTGCTTCCATATTATCTTGTGTGTTGTTTCTCATAATTTTTTTTTCTTTCTCTCTTCTCATTTCTTAACCATCCAATATTTTACTTCTTTGATGATTTAGAGCTTCTTTTCAGTGACTGATAAGTCTGAAAAGTTATTTTTTTCATTTACCCTCTTTTAAGAATAACTTTTGAATATATTTTTTTTCTTTAAATGTTTAAATTTTACTTACATTTTTCTTAGTTATTTTAAAGAAATATTTATTATTTAAAATTATGTTTCAATATGTGACAAGGAAATACATATTTTTTACTTTCTTCAACTTTTTCCTTTTTTATAGTATTATTATTTTTTTATTATTAATTTTCGTTCCTTTCGATTTAAAATATTTCCAGTCTTTTCATATCCACTATGAATATGATTTTAATCATCATTCTTAATTCTTCTAGTCTCTTCATTTTTTACTATTTCTTTCCAACTATTTTCAACATAATTTTCTTGCCATCTCCTAATTCTATTATGACATTTCAGTATAATTTTCATAAATTATTTTTTACGTTCTTTTTATTAATTGGCAATTTTCTTTTTTATTAAAATTTTATCACATTTTTTCTAGTTTTGACTATTGTTTTATTCATGTCTTTACTTATTTATTTTAATTTTTGTTGTATTAATTTAAATTTTTCTTTTTTTTGCCTTTTTTTTCATTCCATTTCATTCCATTGTTTTCTTTTCTTTTTTCAATTTATTTTTTTTTCTTCTTTCTGCTGTCGTAAGAACGTCTCCATGGTCAGTCTGCTCTTTTTTAAGTATGTAATAATTTTTTCAATTTTTTTTACGTTAACACTGTTTTTTTTATTTCTAATATTTTTGTGCTTTTTGTTGTCTTTAAAAATTGAATTTGTTTCATATCTATATTATGCTACTGTAACTTTGTTGATTTTTTTATTATAACTTGAATAATAAATAATAATAATAATTTTTCATTTCAAGTCATTTTCTAAACTCAACATCTCTTAGTTATCTTTATTATTTTTAATATTTTATCGTTATGGATTTCTCATCTCTTTGTGTTTTTCAACTATATTTTTTGAACTGCATTTTGATTAATTTTTTTTTAAGTTAATTAAAAATCGCTAAGAACGTGTAAATCTCAGCGATTTTTAAATTATTTATTTTAGTTGGGGTTTTCGAGAATTTTTTACTTGAACTCGACAGAATTTAAAAAAATGAAGAGCTGTATGTCGTCTTCATTTTCACTCTTATTTAATTTTTTCATTGCTTATTTTACTTTTTATTTTATTTCATTTTTTTATTTTCCGAAATCAAGTCTTCAAAAATTCGTCTACCATCGTTTTTTAAGCGTTTATATTTTGTTTTTAATTTTGTAATTGCCATACATTTTTATCTTAATGCATTTGTTTTTTTTTTCTTTTTATTATGGACTGCATATTTTTCAGTTGTGGATATATTTTTTGTCATCAATTTTGATCCCAATATTTCCTTTTTTTCGTTCCCATTATTACTGATTATTTTTTCCGGTCATTTTATTTTCAAGTTATTTTTTTTTTCTACGTTTCACGCAATTCACGCTTATTATTATTTGAATGCTCGTCGTTTTTTTTTTAACACTTCATTTTTACAATTTTTTTGTTTCTATTTTGATATTTTGATATTTTTGTTTTTTTGTTCCTCTTTAAATAATATTTTTTTCCGTTTTAATTTTTTAATATTTTAGTTTTATTTCTTTACATTTTTTCATATACATATTTTGAACATAAAATCAAATATATATTTTTTATTCTTTTAAAATTTTGGATTCTCTTTAAATCTTAACCATTGGATTTTATATTTTTCAATTCCCGTAGATAAAATTAAATTTACGCTAAACAATCTCTTTGGTATTTAAGTTACATTCAAACGGACATGTTATTGTTTTCTCCAGTTAATCGATAATGCAAACAAAGTAAAACTTACCTACATACTTTTAAAGTTAATTTAGGTTACTGATATAAAGAGTAGAGGTCAGATAATTAAACGGAACTAGTTCGTAGCTAAACATCAATTTCCATTTACTTTCACGGATCGTTTAGATTGTGATGCATTAAATAATGAAGAAACACAGATAAAATAACTTATAATCTTAATTTGAAATGATTTGAATAAATTAAAAACAAATGTGTATAAATTAACGTTTTTTCTTTAAATAAATAATTGAGGCATTTTTATAAACGTTCTTCTTTCTTCTTTGTAAGTTCCGCTGATCATTCAATAAGAAATTACATTTCTGATTAAAATTTAAATATATTTTAATTTTTAGGAACATGAGACCCGTTGAAAGTAAATTCGTATCGTTCATGACGGTCGGTGAAGGTTGGCACAACTATCACCACGCTTTTCCTTGGGATTACCGAGCGGCTGAATACGGTACATCATTCAGTTTTACAACTTTCGTTATAGAGATGCTGGCCATGCTCCATCTGGCCTATGATTTGAGAACTACTCCCGATCACATGGTAGAGCACAGAGTACTCCGAACAGGCGACGGTACACATTCGACTTACAACAAAAAAGACTGCAATAAAAATATCACGAATCCTTCGAAACTCGAAGACACGATTACCAGTGTTACTAAGCGAAATCTAGCAGCGCAAGGATGAATCAATGAGGCATTGTTATTTTATAATATTATCAATTATATGAGGTGTTAATATTCGTGTGATATTTTTTGAAACCTGAACATTCCTTTTTATTTAAATTAATTTTTGGTTTGATTTATTCATAAGAAATTCAGTAAGTTACATTTATATTAACATATGTTATTTTTTATATGGGCATTGGGTTCTAAATACGGTCCTGTGTCTATTTCAATATGTGTCGCGTTGAAAATCGACTCCCTTTAGCGGGAATAACATGAAATATTGCAAAACAACCTTTATTGATGATAATTCGGCGTTACTGTCATATTTTACTCAAAACTTAAAATATTTTTTTTCTGGCACACCCTTCAACATAGGACCGTCTTTTTTGCATATTTGGGGTTGGGCTACTGTCAGCTATCACTTGTTAAAATATCAGTACTTATTTCAGAATGATCCTTTATATTAAATTTGGACAATGAAAGAAATATTTAAAAAGAGAAAATCATAACGCCCTAAAAAGTAGTTTCAAAAATCGAAAAACGAAAATTTTGTGTTCATGTTAATGTGGCGTTAAAATGGTAGTTGTTCTCTTTCTTATAGATTTATGGGTTAAAAAACTGGGGCTCATAATTTGATATAATGGAAGAGAAGACAGGGAAGGTTTTTACTTAAAAATATGAGAAAAAATTAGGAGAAGGAATTTGTCAATTTGGGAAAACACCAGGATACTGCCAGGATTAGCTACGGAAGTGGTTGAAAGAAAGGGAAGATGTAATCCAAAGTATAAAGCGGTGGATTGGTGGAAAGATAAAAAATATGATTCAATGATTTATATACTTGGCGATAACGACTGATGGAAAAAAATAGAGTCGAAAAAATCGATAAATAAAAAGATTAAAAAATGTACGTGTGAAGCTAAGAAAGGATTTTAAAGAAAAACCTGATAGTTTGTAAAATTGAGTTAGGAAATCTTTTCTTTTTAAATTTCCGGTCAAAATTCTAAAACTTTTCTACAAAAGTAAAATTTCCTTTCGAAACTTTCATAGTTCGCATGGAAATTAATTATGCGAATCTTTCCTAAAATTATTCCCTACTTTTTGCAATATTGTTTCGCAATCCACACGAAGTTTTTATAAAATTATTTTCACGTAAAACTTTGTCGTGGAAAATGATTTTTTCCAACATCAGCTCTGAATCCAATAGAATTTCTTAAATATATTCAGATATATTAACCACATTACCAATGTAAAGTTTTAAACCATATTCCTTCCTTCTTTTAGGGAACTTTCCTTTACAATCTGTGAATACTTTAAATAAATTTAATACAATGGGAAATGCCTTAGTTTATTATGAATCTTTCTCATAAGTAGTGAGTATTAATCGTTTCTGGAAACACTCACCAACCCAACCTTTGACCCTGATCCATACCTTAAACCTTGACATTGACCTTGACCTTAGCCTTTGACCATGATATATACCTTTGATCATGACCTATACCATTCACCATCATCTATACCTTTGACTATGACCTCTGTGACGTCATCACTGATTGAGCGTAATCGGCTTTAAGAACTGTTTTAATCGGCTATGATCGGATTTCATCGGCTATGATCGGATTTCATCGGCTTTGAACTACTTCTTAAATTCGAACATCTAGAAACAGCTTCTGAACGTGTCCTGTTATCTTTGAACAGCTATTAACAGCTCATCCAGTTCAACAAGACGATCTGATGTTGCGATAGTTCCCCATACCTTTCTGTCAAGGTCAAGGTCTAAGTTAAAGATCAGGGTCAAAGGTTGGGTTGGTGACTTTTATTTTAAAGCCGCGCATGCGCAGTACTGGGAGGGGGAGTTGGTCCCAGAATCGGAATACCCACTACTCCCATATATCACCCTAAGGCTTCCGTTGGTAATTTTATTTTGAGTTTTTGTCGCATATCTTCTCCATAAAACGTTTATTTTTTTTACAAAATTTCTTATGGTCGTTTTTTTTTTAATAATTTAATAATTCCATTTAAAATTTAGGTGGAAACATCGACAGGAGAAAAAAAGGATAGCCATGGAATAACTGAACAGGATAAATTTTTTTTCAACACAAATAAATTGTTATCATTTTTCATTTATCCATTAGATATGTTTTTTTTTATTTTGTTCATTATAATCCATCTGAAACACGCTGTATATAACTTTATAATAATGTACATTATAATCCTCATATTGTATGATTTAGACCCCATTTTGTTCGACAATTATATAATTTTCCACAATGCTCATTTACATAGCTAATTGACATGAAATATTTGAACTAAAAAATTCCAAGGTTAAAATTCCATGCAATTTTACGATAGAAACCGAACTTTTCGATAAAAAGTTACTTTAGCAACAGAAATGGAAAAGATAAGAACGTTGCTCTTTTTATTGTTCCTTTTCAGCGCGTTCGAAATAGAATTTGCAGGTAAAAATTATATTTATTTTTTTTTCAAGTATTTTAATGTTTATAGAGGGCGAATGTGGACATCCTGTTGGATCAATATCTAGTGGAAAAATTGTCGGTGGATTCGACATAGGATATTACAAATATCCATGGTTTGTAGTTTTGATGAAAGAGGATGAACCATATTGTGGAGGAACTTTAATATCGAAAAGACATATCGTGTCCGCTGCACATTGTTTTAAATCGTTTCTGGCACCAGCGAGGTAAGCGAAGAAAACATTTAATATTTTGTGGAAAGGAGAAAAATAATATATAATCTCCATATAATATCCAGTTATCTAGGG
>JAFFZR010028083.1:0-15014 GCA_018397195.1 Lethrus apterus | reverse complement strand
CCATGTTCTTGGTATTCTTTCTTGGAGCCATATTTCTTTTATTAGTTTGTGCATATATGTAATTACCTTTTCCCCTCCATATTTAAACATTTCAGCTGTTATGTCATCCTTACCTGCACTTTTGCCGTTTTTCAGTTTATATACGATGTCACTTATTTCTTCCGTCGTCGGAGAGCCTTCAATAACTTCCTGTTCATCAATTACCATCTCAATATTTCTGTCCCCTCTTGCATTTTCTTCTGTTTCACGTGGGCTTATCAGCTCTTCAAAATATTCCTTCCATCTGTCGAGTATATCGTTTTCATCCGCTAACATCTTTCCGTCCTTATCTTTGTATATTAGTGTTTTTGCTTGGTGGCCTCTTTTTTCCATTTTAATGCCTTTATACATTTTTCGTATTTCATTTTTTTGGTAGCTCTCTTCTATTTCTTGTATACGCTGTTCATAATATTTTCTTTTTTTCTCTCTTAATATTTTTTTACATTTCCTTCTTTGCTCTTCGTATTTTGTCCTCATCTGTTGCGTGTTGAGTTTTAACATTTGTTCCCTTCTTTTATTCCTTTCCGTTAGTTCTTTTTTGCATTTATATATTTTGTTTATTAATAAAGATTTCTGTAATAACTAAGAAAAACGGGTATTTTTCATGGACCTAATTATAGAAACCTGTAACCGAAGATAAAAATATAAATAAATTAAAAATTTATTTATGCGCGCTAGCCGAGATAACTGCAATATGTTTACGTATTCGTTTAAGATATTAGAAGAAAATTATTGAAGAGGCGCGTAACTACGATTCCTCTATAACCGTAATAATAAAGATTATAGAGATGTAAAAAAAGGACAGGAAGCATGAGAAAGATATTCGAGAGAAAGTAAACATTATGATAGGGTAGATCGGCGAGAGCAATTGTTTCAGGTATTAACTAACAGACTTATTCGATTTCGAAATGGTTAGTAAATGTATTCAAAAACTTATCAGAGAAGCCTGAAAGTTGTTTTTCATTGGAAAATTTTGTAATTTGAAATAGAGTTCTGCATTTCTCGTCTTTGTATCAGGATCACATAAACGCAAGGAGGTATATTAAGCATCAGGCGTGGAGGTATTTGCGCGGGAAAATATTGGATGCTACGAAAGAATTTTTCAATTTGAAATAGAATTCTGCATTTCTCGTCTTTGAATCGTGATCACATAAACGCGAGGAGGTATATTAAGTATCAGGCGTGGAGGTATTTGCGCGTTAAAGTAATGGACGTCATAGACAATCAAAAAGTGCAGGCTAGAAGATGGTGACATTTTGGTTTCATTTGTGTGATTTCGCTATCCCCTTTAGTACCAATTCCATATACTTTTTTTTATATACTTGCGGTTGGCAACCCTATGCATGTCCCAAAATTGCTTTCAAGTCGAAGGAAAGTTCTACGAACAGCAACAAGGGACAGGAATGGGCAACTGCTTCTTTCCATTTATTGCCATTTATTGTTCACGAGTTAATTTGAAACAGAATTAAAAAAAAATTCTGAATATTTCCCCCGAGTTTGGGTTAGGTATAGCTCATTTCACATGAGAACTTTGATGAGTCATCAATGTGCGTGCAGAAACGAATTTTCGTATTTTTCCTTTTTAGTTGGCATCACTTGGCACATTTTAATCCATGCAGTGTCGTTGGATATTTTCCATAATTTCCAATTGCTATTTGTTTAACTTTTTAGTAAGTTTTATAGTTTGTATTTATGTTTAGATAGTAATTTGTTTCTTATAGACATTGACTATTATAACACATAATGGTATTATTTGCCAAGCAAATAATTCTAACATAACTACGTCAATGAACTTTCTCCCACTTTTCGCGCAGATCAGTTGATGACGCATTAGAGTTCTCATTTGAAATAAGCTATACGTAGATGATATTTTCGCGATTTTTGATACCAGCAAATTTGATTTGGATTTTTTAAATCAGTTAAACTCTAAGTATCCATTAAATTTACATTTGAAAAGAAAAATAATGAACGTCTACCATTCTTAGATACGTTGGAGAAAGAATAACATGAGCACAGTACAAAGGATGATATCAGCCTTACCATTAAAGTTGTTCTTCATAAGCAAGTTCAAAATATTCCATGCTTATGTTCTCATGGAATTGAAACGTGGAATTGTATATGTGATACATTCATTGTTTGAAGAAATTGTACAGGAATATTTCTATAACGTTAGAACAGGGCTTTGACCTAATCGAATTTTCAGTTTTTACGAAATTTTAGTCAAAATTATATTTTTTAAGAACAAAGCCTTTTTCAAATTTTGTATGAAAACTGATGCGTGACTACTGTGTTCAATATTCGATTAAACTTATCCAGCTAGTTCACACTTGGGATCAACACCATTTTTTTTTTTTTATCAAAAATTGCAATGCAAACTATGTTGCTGCAAAATAATATCTAGTTGACAAGAGGATTATATTCTTATTTCAGCAGCCACGACGTTAATGTTTACATTATTGTCACATCGAGAGATGTTTTGAATTTAAACAACAAAGACTATCAAAAGATTTCAAGAGCAACATCCGATTGCCTGGTAATAAATTCATTCTTTGTGGTGTTGTTTTAATTATAATTATAATAGCTTAAAGGTTATGTAAATTTATTAATTAATGATGAATGAATACTAAATACATGAAAATTGTAAAATGATATCTACACAATAAACAATACAAACCTACCGTGATAAAAATCATACGTTTTTACAATCAATAAATATGAACCAATAACCAATACATCAAAACTGATAATAAAAAAATTGCAAAACAAGTAAATTTTGTGTTTTGGTTATCGTCCTACGAAAATAAAAGTATTTTACATAATCAAAATCGAAAGAAGAATATTCGATACAATACAATATGCACAGTATATATACAACTTGTACAATACTATAAAGAATGCTACGGGATAGATACAGACAAAAGAATACAATATAAACAGTACCTTTATATACAAGTTGTAAAATACCTATAACTGATCTGATATGTATATCTCCCGAGATTCGCAAACGGTTTAAGGTAGGGTGACCAGATTTGCTGTACACACATTCAAACTCCCGCTACCCTCTCTCGAATTAAATAGATAGTTAGAAACATTGACGTATGGTTGGGTTCGCTCCGTAATTAAAATTTATAATAGTATATTTAGAGTACAACGATATATGAATGGTTAGATGGGATGTGGGTTGGGTTCGCTCCGTAATTAAAAGTCAAAAAGCGTTTTGCTGTACATTCATGCTTAATGCTGGACGTTTTGCTGTACATTCGTGCATGCTGTACAGCTTGCTATAATTCCGGACAATACAGCGAAATGATATATGCATGGTCACCGTACTTTAAGGTATACATATCAAATGTACAAAGGAATTACATGCTTTTTAAAATATATTAGCACTTCACCATTGGCCTGATTAGTATGTCGCTCCACTATAAAATACAAGTATAGGCAAGTATAATTATTTTATATGATAATGAGGAACTGGCAAGTAAAATATGTTACACGAACTAAAGGTAGTTTCATGGCTATTGATCGGACGCAATGTGTTTACTTTATAGTTTATATCATTAATCATTACAATATTCTGCAGGCACTTTTCAAGACGTTTTTCTTCTTTTTGTGCTTGTTTGGTCGGAGTATGATCGTTCCATTTTGATTTTTCGACGTATGACTAGGATTAAAGGCACCTGAAACACAAATATGAAGTATAAAAACAATTATGTAGCGATAATAAATTTTAACAAAAAATCAAACTGTGGTTGGGTTTATGTTAGGGCACCGGTGCGGTAAGCGCTGGCGGTCAACAGCAACTCGACTCATTTGAAAAACATTTGAATTGAATTGAAATATACAGTGTGGAAATTAAATAGCGGATAAAATCGATAACTTCGTTAATATTTGCGATAGAGAAAAAATCTCAAAGGGGTGTAGCGATTTAATTTGCAGCGCATCTGAAAAAAAATATATACAGGGTCATTCTGAAATAAATACTGATATTTTAACAGGTGACAGCTGACAATAGCCCAACCCAAAATATGCAAAAATGACGGTCCTATGTTGAAGAGTATGCCAGAAAAAAATATTTTAAGTTTTGAGTAAAATATGACAGTAACTCCGAATTATCATCAATAAAGGTTGTTTTGCAACATTTCATGTTATTCCCGCCAAAGGAAGTTGATTTTCAACGCGACACATATTGAAATGGACGCAGGATCGTACTTAGAACCGAATGCCCATATAAAAAAATGACATTTTAAAATTTGCCGTTTTTGCGGATTTGGGTTTGGGTTAAGGTCAGCTATCACCTGTTAAAATATCTGTACCTATTTCAGAATGAACTATATATTCAAATTTTTCTGTCAATTTTTTGAAAAGTTATCGACTGTTTTTTTGAAGTGACAACCTATATTTTTTATTTTGATAGGATTTATATATGTTTTCAACGTTATAAAATTTTAAATAGGTGACAAATATAATAATCAGCAAATAAGCCAATCTACAGTCAGCAGAATAGAAAATAGTTTAGAGGATCTTCGAAAAACTGGCCGTCGTAAAACAAAATTAACCGAAGATGTGATATTTTACTGGAAATTGAAGATAATCCACATTCAATTAATCGAAACATCCTCTAGAGCACAGTCTGAGCCATACTTCGATACTGAAAACTTTTAAAAATGCAAAAATTTCATCCTTTGATCGTAAGCAAGAATTCGGCAAACAAATGATGGAATTGTATGTATGTGTTCGCGTTCCAATGTCCTCGAGGCGTATAATATTTTCTGATAAAGCAAGTTTTTTCTTTACATGGAACCGTCAACAGGCATAATTATCGATATTCCGGTATCCAGTGGGAATCTTCCCACTGGATACCGGAAGCACATAATCAACATCCCCAGAAACTAAAAGGAACTGTCGGTGACAGGTTTTGAGGACCATTATTTTTTAAAGAACTGGGGAAAGATACCTACACTTTTTAACAATTTGAATTAGACCTGAATTAGAGATATTATTTCCTAATGAAAACAACTCTAACGTCCCAAATAATAACATTTGGTTGTAACACGATGGTACTCCGCCACACTATGCAGTTAATGTACGATACTATTTGGACGTGTTTCCAAGAAGATGCATAGGAAGAAGAGGTCCAATGGAATGGCCGGCAAGGTCCCCTGATCTAACGCCAATACTTTTTTCTCTGTGGGCACTTAAAAACCAAAGTGTACAAAAATCGATCTAATAGTTTAGAGTTAGAGGATCTTAAAGAATTCGACATGATTTTAGATTAATAACGCCTCAAACTATACAAAACATGGTGAATGCATTTTATAATGCCAGCTGATGCAGGGTTGGCAGCATAGATAATAATAACCTATACAGGATAGAAAGAAATTTTATTTATCACGATTGAGAACCATGTTTTGCGCCATCTAACGAACTGGAAGACACTTACGATATTGTAAAAACGCGGGGTGGGGATATTTAAATTAAAATACATATAAAATTATTGCAAGTATTATAAAAAAATTAATTAATTTAATTCCGTGCGTTTTTCCTTAGAAACAACTAAATAATAATCCCTAAGGAAAATACGAGAAATTATATCAGTTTATTTTCACTAATACAAGCAAAAGCAAATCTATTCACTAATATTAATTTAACAAGAACGAAATTAATCTTTGGAAATCGATGCAGCAGAGATTTGTTATAACAATAATACATTATTTATAATTATTATGCTTTAATAAAGGAATATTAATAAGATTTGACAGATATATTGAACGTTCATAAATATTACACTGATATACCTGTTGATAAATAAGGTACACTTCCTCCTAGTAACTCCTTTGATGTGTCACTAATTCTTAGAAAGCGCAAAATATTTTAGGCTAACAATTTTCAAAAACGTATTTATACATATATTGTCATTTGCACGACATTCTACGCCTGCTACATAAAAATCCCATATGTCGTTGACAAACGGCGGAATGTAAGATATGATTTAATGAGCTGCTCACGAGATTAAAATTTTACTTAGAATAGATATATTAATTTTCACTGTGATTCAAATAAAATTTTGCTTTTGCAATTTTATATTTTATATGCAGTTCGACTCACGTTATCTCGTGGCGCCATCTTGCGAATTACAATTCATTTATCTAATCTCCCAGCGCCTCCATAAACGTGGAAGAAAGTAAAACATGGTTCGCCAATGGGCTATTAAAGATAAAACCCCATGCGCCTGACTTAGGTCACGTCTACTGCCATTTAACACTATTCAATAACAATAAAACAATTGTAAACATTTTTGTATTTTTATATCGTTATGCCACTGGTAAGATTCTGTTGGCAACATAGGTTGGTAATACGTCAGTGTACCGGGTACCGGGAATTAAATTTTTTTTTAACAGAACTTTATTAAATATTTATTTTTAATATCAAAGTACTACGCTTTTACGAACCCGAAAAGAAATATATCATGAATAGAAGACAACATTTTAGAGAATATAAGCCATATTTAAGCTAAATGTAAATTTCCCATACTTCCCCCACTTTATTTTTTTGACGTAGTTAAACATGGCTGGTGGGTGTCGTTTACATATCGAGTAATTTCCATATTGCAGATATTTTTTACAGACTTTTTCTTGTAGATTTATTTGCGAAGGTAAATTGTGCTTATTGCCAAGAAGAAATAAATGGAGTTCGGGTTCAATGCTGTGTTTGCATTGATTTTGATATTTGTCTGCTGGTAAGGTCACGTGATACCTGTATGTTTGTAAATTTGTTTACCATTATCTAGATGTCACTTTCAAATTTTAAATATTTGTGTATGTTTTTCAGTGTTTTTCCAGTGGTGCAGAAATTGGACCGCACAAAAATGATCATTCCTATAGGTTTGTCGTAAGTTTGTTCTTAATTTAAGTTTTAAGGTATTTCAATTTTATTTTGTATTAGGACCATTGTGCTGTTAGTGTATTTGGAGGTCGGGGTAATTGGACTGGTCGTGAAGAACTTTTGCTTTTAGATGCCATTGAGCATTATGGATTTGGAAACTGGGAACTTATTAGTAGACATGTTGAAACACGGACACCAGAAGGTAAATGTACTTGTTTTAATTTAGTATTTTCAATTTTGAATATAAGTACTTTCTTACAGAAGTTAAAGATGAATATGTTCTACGTTATTTGGATGGTCACATTGGGAAAGCGGCATGGAATGAAATAGGTGACATCAGACCGGTTTTATATGATCACACACATGAAGATAAAGGTCCTTTGTCACCTGATGTCACATCAAGATTACCACCGCTAGATGCTACTCCAGAAGAAGCTAGACAATTGGGATATATGTCTCATCGAGATGATTATGAAAGGGTAATAATGATAAAGCTAATAGACAATTTTTCCTATATTAATTCAAAATAATTTTTCTTATTGTTTATACTAAGTGAATTTGTTATTTAGATTTACAATTAAGAATTAACCCACAATACTGAACTAAAAACTTTAAATTAGTTTGCTGTAAATAAGAAATTCTCTTAGGTTAAGTATTTGAATTGAAATGAGGCATAATAGTTTAGTTTTACTTTTCATCAAAAACCTTCTTACTGTGTTTAAGAACATGTATTATTTAAACCCAATATTTTTATGATCATTCAGGACTACAATAGTACGATTTCATAAATTTAAGTAGATTTAATTAGTTGCATTAAAGGAATTGTTCAGTAGGTGTTCGAAGCAAATATAATATTTTTCTTAATTTTGTTGATTGGACGGAATTTACTTATTAACAAAAATATCGTAAGGTGTTTTAGCACCTTTTACTTGGAATTATTCCAATCGTTTTTTTATTTCTTCCACTTGCTGTTTACTGCCTGAAATATAAGTGGTTAAAGTAATGAATCAGAGATTTAATATGATTGTAGGAATTTGATATGGCTGCAGAACAATTGGTATCACCTTTGCAGCTAAATATGACAGAAGATAGTGACATAGAGACAGCTTTAAAATTGGCTCAAGTTGACATGTACATCAGAAGACTTCGAGAACGTTATCGTAGAAAACGAGTTGTTAGAGATTACCAATTAGTAGCAAAATTTTTTTCTAATCAACGAAAAGATGCGTCAAAGAGGCCAGTCTCGAAAGAATCTCGGTAAAATGTTTCATGTAGATCTATTTTTGTCAATAAATCTTATTTTTTAGAGAACTTAGAGACAATATGCGGGTATTTAGTCAGTTTTTAACATCTGGAGAACATGAGAGGCTTATTGCTAGTATTGAACGTGAAAGAGAATTAAGACTTAGGCTTTCCGAGTTACTTAGATATCGTAGTCTGGGCTTAACTACTCAAGAGGAAGTTATTCATTATGAACAACATGCTGCTTATCAACAGCAACAACAATTAAAGCAGAATAAGGCTGTAAGTAAGACTTTATTTATGATATGCTGAGTTTTGTCATAGTCATTCATTAACTAACACGTTTATAATGGCTACATAAATAGTCAAGTACTTTGTTATTCAATTTGTATTTCTTTTTTAATACAGACTTATTCCATTGATATGGTGTATTAAGAACTGCTGATGTTTATGATTTAAAAAATGTTCATGTCTTAGAGGTAGAGAAACAATACTTTAGAGTCGATGAATTTTGATAAAGAATATCACCAGATAAAATATGGAATAAATATACCTGAAAAACTATTATTATAAAAATTAGATTGTATGATTTATTTCACCATTCCACTAATCAGGGGCTTGGTGTTGAGTATGTTTTTCCTACCACCCAGTGGCTGGTTTTTGAATAAATATTGTAATATTTATTCGTGTATATTTTTGGTTTGGGCCTCATTGTATATTCCTTACAGGTATAATTAATGCTAACTTAAAACTTATTCTGTTTCTAATCCCATTATTATTTTTTGGCTTGACTTCTGGACTGAAAAATCATGTCCTTTGTTAAAGTTTAATTGTCGATGTTTTGTCTACTTTTATACTGGACATCTTTAGGGCTTTTGCTTTTGGCGCGTTCTCTAGGTAGCACCCTTTACGAAAGTGGACGAAACATCTATATGTAGAAGTCAAGTAGCCCAGATATTTCATTTGACAATTATAGCTTAACTGAAACAAATTAAAAGAGGCAGAAAAAAAGTACTGCTTATAAAAAATTATTTCAACACAAATACATCGTACTGGTTGTTAACCTTTTGTGAAAGAGTTTCTGACATGCCATATCAATGGTGGATCTGGTTATGTTAATATATTTTAAGTTTTTTATAACATTTCCAAGGGATGTATAAATATTTCATTTAAAAGATGTTGATGCACAAAACTAACTTTGATGTTTTTGAATGGTTGTAACTTGATGTATAATAATTTGTTTTTTGTTGATGCCATCACGGTTTGGTTTTGTGTACAGGATAAAGTTAAGAGCAATTCAATAGTGAACAAACACAGATTGTATCAGTTTACATTTTACTTAGGGCAGCAGTGGCTACGGAACATCAATACAGGATCAACTAATAAAAAACGGGTATGTTTTAGGTTTGTTTGATTGAGAAAGCATCTATTTAAGCGAATTTTTATAGAAAAAACGAAGGAGACAAAAGTTTCATCGAAGAAAAGTACATGTGGCTTCAAGACGTCGAATCAGAGAGCCACAGTTGTCAGAGCAACTCTGATAATATTGTACCACCATCACCTGCCACTCTGCCCCATGGGTCATTGCTTTCAGAACATGAAATACAAGTATGTTTTATTCATTGTAGATTTTCAGTAGAAATAAATATACTGTATTTAATACCACAAACAATTAATGATACAAATTGTCATTTTGTACTAGATACGAAAAATACGATTATATTGTAGTTTGGAAATCGTTATATTCTGAAAATATAATATATGTGAAGTTAAAATACTGTTTACTGTTGGTTAACGCAGTCATTAAAATCTAACTTTTCAGTGGCTTCGGTTTGTTGCATCTGCTATTTTAATGATCGTTTCTTTAAATTTTCTTTAAACTTCGTATTCCATCTTTATATTTAAAAATATACTGTTGACAATTGTCATAGTGCTGGAACTTTCCTTGTGGTTGAAGATATTTTTTTCATTTTTGCCACAAACTAAAAATCGTTAATTAGAGTTTTCACTTTTTTTAGTTTTATTTATTGTATTGATTGTTTGCTTTCTTTTATTAATTATATTTATGTTACTCCACTTTTCGAAAATGTCTTTGTGTCTTTACGACACAAAAGTATATGGGTAGATTCAGTATTAATCACATTCTAATGCAAAATGAACATTGACATATGCTTGTTTTCAGCTTTGCACGTCATTAAATATTCAACCTGTCCAATACACAACTTTAAAATCACTCATTATACAGGTAAGCATGTTACTTTTTAATGTTGTACTTGGTAAACTTTATTATATATTTTCAGGAAAATCTTTCGAGTGGTAAAAGCAGAATACCTGAAATTGATGTGAACTCAGGTGATGTAAATATAAAAGATGTAGTTTCTCAATATTTAAATGTTAGCGGCTGGCTGCCTGGAGTATCAGTTGTCTGATGTTTAATTTTGTTTATTAAAAAATGTGTTTCTGTCTGTGGTGTTACAGTTTATAGTTTTTAATATGCTATGGAACAAAACTAGTTTTAAAATTTGCAAGATAGCAATTTTTGGTATAATAAAGGGTTTTCATAAATGTTTGTAAAGCACATTTAGTCCTTGACAGTTAAATAATAAATTTAACATTTTATGTATATTCATCTATTATCAAATAAACAGTGTAGGTAAACTACTTATATGTAAATTTCTCAAACAAACAAAGTAAAGTATCTTGCGACTTACAAACATTTATGAGAGCATTGTAGTACATTAATTTTGTACTGCATTATATGGAGCAAATATGTTGGTATTTATTTATTGATAAGCGTTGCATCTTTGTATTTTTTGTATATAATACTGCGGATTTAATGTTGTTTTATTTTAGTTCATTGACACTAGTTTATTGCAAACTGCATTTCTATAATGTTATTTTTGCTGAAGCATTGTAATGTTACAATTACAATGTTGATACATGTTAATAGAACAGAAATGTAGTAATTAGCATTCCAATATATAAAACATAAAATTATTCTAACATTTTTAGGACAAATTGAGAAATTGAACTATTATATCTCAGTATAAATAATAATATAGTTTAGTTTAAAATTCCGAAAATTGTATATTTGTTGAGAATTAAAATTTATCACGTAGTCAGTTGATGATATTAAAGATGATGGAGCAAAGATATTTGTGAATAGTAGAGTATTTAGGTGTAAATATTTTTACTTTTGTATGAATACGTTTGTTGTATTACTCTTCTTCATTTGAATCTTTTAACTTTTTAAGTCGTGAAGTGTAGAGACTGTTGTTGTGTACATAAGTTTATTTACTCTCAAATATATTTCGACTGAATATATAATGTGATTTCCTTTCCTTAGACCTTAGAGCATTCTTTACACATTTGGTTGTCATTTCTCTTTTAATTTTTTTATTACTAAAAAAATGTTAAATTGGTTTTCACCGTTAGATTTTAACTATTTTCAGTTTATTTAAAAACATTTTCTGTGTAACTCAAAAAATTAGTCCATGAGCGAGATTAATTTGAAATTGCTTGAAAAGAAAAAAAATATTTGAAATAAATATCGTTCAAATAGGAAAATATAATTAGAGGATTCATATTTTCTTAAAATTGCTGAAACACGTAAACTTTAGATCAATGAGGGACAACTTTTGTCGAAGAAATGATCGCCAAACCCCTAGCCGCAGGAGTGCCAACCCTAAAATTCTTAAATTACACTAGGGGTTGAGTGATACCTCATTTAAAAGCTTACGCGTAATTTGCATTTCAATGGTGTATCAATTTTTGAAATCCATAGATTCGTTTTCGAGAAATAAGCTTTTCAAAATAACTAAGTTACAAAACAGAAACGACAATTTAGTTAGAAAAACAGGCAAGATTTATTTAATTTTTGATTTTTTTTTTTTGAACATCTAGGAAGTGGAAATTAATGCATCAAACAGTAAAGAGGCTGAAAATTTTAATTATATTTGAAGAAAATTAGTAGTCTAAAATTCACTTATTTCAAATGAAATACATTTTTTGGCCAGTTAATAGAAAAAAAAAAAAAAAACATCAAAACATCAAGCAAATGCAGTTTTATTAATTCTATTCCAATAATTTTTAAGAAAGGAACATAAATGCTTAAGACTAGATTTTCTTTTTTTTTTCTTTTAGAATATAATTGGATTATAAAAATAGTATATTTTAACATTATTATAAATTACTGTTTTAACAATAGCACAGCACCACTTTCATGAATTAATTTATTATTTTAATAAATGAATTTAAATTATTTTTTTATACAAATTAAGTACAAAGAGAGACACAATATAATTTCTAATAGTTTAATTTTTTTTTAAATAAAAACTATTATTCATATAGTTGCTTACTGGAACTAAATTAATTGGAATGTCTACTATTTTAATATAAGTAATGTTTTTAGATATTTCTTCACATGTTTAGTTTTAAAGTATTTCATTAAATAATTTAATAAAACTGAATTTAGCTAAATCATATGTTAAATGTTACAATGTTTAGAAAAACATTTTAGTTAATTTTCTGAAATATTACTTACATTGCATAGATATATAGCAACAACAGATGAATAGAATGTATATTTTTTTAAATATTTGTTTTTTCAAATATAAAAATATAAATTTTATGTTTAGTAACATAAATTATCTGTAAGATCCTCTGCCTGAAACTTTATTAGGAGGTTGTCTGCCTGGTGGTGCTTTCGGCTTATTATACTGATAGGTGGCACATTTTGGAATATGTCTTTCAGCAGCTGTTTCGTTAAATTTCCTTCCACAATGGGGACACTGAACGTAGTCAGGATTAGATGATGGCGGAGGAGGTGGCAAATCGGACAGTTTCCCACCTTTGGCAATGTGTTGTTGAGCCATTTTTGCAGCTCGAATCGTGCTGATGAATTCTTCATGTGTTTGACGCCAATTACCCTTTTTTGCAGAAGATGGTCTAGCCTACAAAATATTATGAGTCAACTATGGTACTAAATTTTTATCTCATTTTTCTTTGAAAAATTGCATTTATTTCGCTAAAATATAATTGATAGGTTGTAATTTAGTTTAGTAATTACTGATTATTTTGGTGGTTCAATATCAAAGGTCAAGACGATATTTTTAAAATAGGAATGGTCACAGAAGCTTTAACAGTGTGAGTCATAACATACGGAGGAGATTGAAAGGGTAGCAATATAAGATCAAAATAAATATTTTTTCTTAGTAAACTTTTCACCAAATATCAATAACAAGAAAGTTGCCATAAGTTTAAATTTTTTAAAAATTAACGACTACTTTTTGAATACCACTGACATTAATGAGGAATCAGTGTTTTTTTTTGAATTTAAGCATTTTAAAAACAATTAAATAGCTGTTACTTTTATGTTTTTACATTTTTTAAATTTTACATTGTATAAATAACAATCAGATATCTTCAATTAAAATTTAAAATGTCAGTTACTAGCATAGTTTGTACAGAATGTTCATTAATCGATTTAACTTTAACTTTCTGGTTACTGTGTTTTGGTCAAAAGTTTACTAAGAAAACATATTTATTTTGGTCTTCTCTTACTACCCTTTTAGTCTCCTCCGTACGTTATGAATCACCAAGTGTATACATAAATTTTATTCATATTTAATAAATTGTATAAAGATCATAGCACTGAAATCTAAAAGGCAGCAAAGCTACCTTTAGTGGAAATTTGAAAATAATTATAGAAATATAGTGGCAATAGAAACTCTAATGTTGATTTCCATGACTCGTGTAATTTTGTTTTATTCAACATTTTGAAACAATTGATCATATGTCAATGAGTCTTGCATTACTTGTTTGCATATACAGGATCTTACAAAAAAGAGTGAACACTCAATAACTTTATTATTTTGAGTTTTCCAAAAGAAACTACGAAACAGTTTTTTGTTTGAGAACATGTTAAAACAGTAGTGTATGCAGATCCACTTCAAAACGTAGAAGATCTAAAAAATAAAATCAGGGTGGCTTGCGAGCAGTTAACACGCGATGTAATACAAAACGCAACAAACAGAGATCTACGAAAAAGATTAGAGGCATGTGTTGCACAATATGGTGGTAATTTTGAGCAATTTATTAAATAGGCTACATATTATCATATACTCCTCTGTGGTACATACATAGTTATTCATTAAAAAATCCTTCTAAAATATGAATGTGTTCGATAACTTTGTTCAGTTGTTTCGATTCAAATTAATAAAAAAGATTTTATGGGTGTTTTACAGTAAAATTTTCTTATAAAACACCTGTATAATTTGGTACATACAGAAATAAAAAATGTAACGAATCAAAAAATGTCAAAAAATATAGAGTGTCATTTAAAAAACCAAAGTTGTACCGTTTTCGGTTTAATCGGAAATGGGATAAACCAATTGAATTTGCCGTCAAATAGCGCACATGTTCTTAAACAAAAAACTATTTCATCGTTTTTTTTGTAAAACTCAAAATAATAAAGTTATTCAGTGTTCCCTCTTTTTTGTAAGACCTGTATATAGACTACTTGCATATACAGGCTGTTCAAAGTTATCTGCGCACTATTGCTATCTTCGTTATTTTTGGAGCTACAGAGTCGGTTAAATTAGCAAAGATACAGTGATTTTTCCGCTGATTACAATGCTTCACACAACAAAAAAACAATTGCGCATCACATTTCAGAGCCAACTCAGACAATTAGATTTTTTAAATGGAACACCCTGTATATTTATGTAGCAGTCGGTAGAAAATGAAATTTTGCACAAAATCTTCTTATACTACTATAACCCAGAAATGAAAAACAAAAGAGCTACGACGACATTAATACAGGTCACCGCACATGTGATAACTTTGTT
>JAFFZR010028082.1:0-15014 GCA_018397195.1 Lethrus apterus | reverse complement strand
TTATAACCACTGACGATCTGAAGTAAATGTGTCATTTATTCAAAAAAATTGTTATGTGAGGTACCAATTTTTTTACATCATCGTTTAAATAGTAAGAAGGTCTATTAAAAACAGAAGAAAAAAGTGGGGGTCGTCATTTAAAAAAATTTATGATGACGTCATTGTGCAAAAACAAATGACGTCATTCCAAAAAAATTAACGTCAGAAGACGGCATTTTAAAAACAAAAATTGACCTGTCCGAGCGATTTTCTTAAAAACATTATAAACCGCTTTTATGAATTTTGTTCCAAACTTTATCACCACACTGTATATATAATTATTCGCAAAAAAATTAAAAAATTAATAAATTTTTATTTTTTACGGCTATTATAGTCAAATTTTATGAAATAAATAAATAAATAATGGCAGCAATATCATTGACATTAACTTATCAAATTACTGCTTTCGACTTATTATTATTATTATTAAAATAATTTTTCCTGTTTGCCAAAAATATCCAACATTCTTTAAGGTACCGTACCGTGGTTTCCGAGAAGAATCCGCGACTTGGACCGCTTCGCCAACCAGATCCTTTCCTACGGCGACGAACTGGACTCGGACCATCCCGGATTCACGGACGAAGTCTATCGAGCCCGGCGGAAATATTTTGCGGACATCGCCTACAATTACAGACACGGACAACCGTTACCTCGCGTCGAGTACACGCCGCAAGAAATCGAAACTTGGAAGACGATCTATCGCAAACTGACCACCCTGTACGACACGCACGCTTGCAAAGAACACAATCACGTTTTCCCGCTGCTCGTTGAAAATTGCGGTTACCGAGAGGATAACATACCGCAACTAGAAGACGTTTCAAAATTTTTGAAAGGTATGATTCGTAATGCCACTCATCAGCGCAATGTAGTATATATTTTTTTTAATATAGATTGTACT
The DNA here is from genome assembly GCA_018397195.1 of Lethrus apterus. NCBI lineage: Eukaryota > Metazoa > Arthropoda > Insecta > Coleoptera > Geotrupidae > Lethrus > Lethrus apterus. The sequence goes on along the minus strand of JAFFZR010028082.1, from coordinate 14,077 downwards.
GGATTTACTCTACGTCCTGTGGCTGGGTTGTTATCGTCGCGTGACTTTTTGGCCGGATTAGCGTTTAGGGTTTTCCACTCGACGCAGTACATCAGACATCCGTCCAAACCTTTGTACACTCCGGAACCGGATGTGTGTCACGAGTTGCTCGGACATGCGCCTTTGTTTGCAGATCCGGCTTTCGCACAATTTTCGCAAGAGATCGGGTTGGCTTCGCTGGGCGCCCCCGACGATTACGTCGAAAAATTGGCTACGGTAAGGCTACTAATGGATTCCTGTTAGTTATCAAAATTTGAAAAAGAAAAAATTGTAGGTTTTAGAAATGTAAAAATTTCTAAAAAAAATCAGAAAGCGAGTTTCACACTTTGTAAATGAAATTATTCTAAAGGGGAGAATTTTTTAAAACTAAAAGATTTCTAAATTTTTTAAATTCTAAAATTAATACATATTTCAAAAAATAGTGTTTTTTCTTAATTTTTTAAAAATTAATATGTTCTAGAAAAACTTACATCTATAATTTACTCCAAAATTTATATTTTACCATCATTCATATGACACGTTACTGAAGATGTCTTTATTGTCGAAACCGGTCGCATCTATAACCCCTTGTTTCCAAGGTGATACCTATTTTATTTCCAGTTATTTTGGTTCACCGTAGAGTTCGGTTTGTGTCGAGAAAATGGCGACCTGAAGGCCTACGGAGCCGGTCTTTTGTCCTCTTTTGGCGAATTGCAATATTCGCTCGAAGGCAAAGCGGAAGCGAGACCATTCGAACCGATAAAAACTTGCGAACAAAAATATCCGATTACGGAATATCAACCGGTATATTTCGTCGCGGAGAGTTTCGAAGATGCCAAAGAAAAAATGATGTAAGTAGATTCGCAATTGGAATGTGTACGAGTTTAAAGTCCAAAATTTTATACATTTGTAAGTTTTGATCATTTTTTTTTAAAGTAAATATGCTTCGACGATTCCAAGATCATTCGGGGTGCGTTACAACCCATACACCGAGAGCATCGAAGTCATCGATTCAAAACTTCAAATAGAAAATTTGGTCAGAAATGTGAGCCAAGAGACCCAAATTCTCCTCGACGCTTTAATAAAATTATAAACCATTTTAGTATTAATTTGTTTAAGTTTTCGGGTGTATTTTGGTGCGTTAGGATTAAGGAAAAATCGTTTAATTATACGTTTATTTACTCCTGTTCTTTTTATAGAAAAAGAAGTAACCACATGTAATAAATATATACATACATACAGTGACTAAGTTTACCGTACATATCACAATCAACATTATAGATTATAACAAAATATTTTTTTTTTGGTTAAAAATTTAATGATAATGCCCAAAAAGTCATTTTCAAATCTGATTTGATTTTTTTTTTTTTTTTTCATTAAATATATACAGGTGTCTGGATTTTTTCTGGGAAAAATGACAGCTTTGCTGTTTTTTCAACTTTAAGTTTCTTGGCAATATTTTGAGATTTTCGATTTGTTTAAAAAAATTAGCCCAAAAAAATAACGTAAAGCAAATTTTGAACCAACCTGTATATAAAATATCCCTTTCCATTTATAAAACAAAACAATCGCAATATGTGCATAAAAAATATCCACGCCATTTTTAAATCACGCTTATCGTAATTTTCAAATTCTATTTAGTTCCTAAAAACAAACGAATTAGTGCCTTCTGGATGGATTCCGCGTCGCGGGATTTCAACGTCAGTATATTTAACTTTGCGGCGATTGAATTTCAGAAAAATTGATGAAAACAGACATGGTACCGCGTCCTTGACTTTAACTCAATTTGTCATCAGTTGTCCTTTAATCGAGTCTTGCAAGCAAATTGTGAACCAACCTGTATATAAAATAATCCCTTTTCCTTCATAAAACAAAACAATCGCAATGTGTGCATAAAAAATATACACGCCATGCATTTTTAAATCACGCTTATCGTAATTTTCGATTTTTTTTTTTTTCATGAAAACAAACGAAAAAGTGTCTTCTGGATGGTTCCGCGTCGCGGGATTTCAACGTGCTAATATTTAACTTTGTGGCGGTTGAATTTGAGAAAAATTTGCGAAAACGGACATGACACCGCGACCTTGAGTTTAACTCAATTTGTCATCAATTGTCCTTCAATCGAGTCTTACAACATATAATCCCCATAAATTCCTTAAGTGTGCACAATAGACCCATTCGTAGATCAACTTGTCTTTTATCAACCCTTTCAACCGATTTATATACCCGCTAATAAACGCAGAAAACACTTATTGGTCGATCAGTTTCAGAATAAAAAAAAAAAACAAGTTGTAAAGCAAAGTTCGATGTTGGTCCTGAATGGGTTGATCAGGTTGAAAGGTTTGTAAAACAATTGACAACAGGATAATTCAACCTCATGAAATCTTTATCTCAAGACCGTTTATCACTTCTCTTCAGGTGTTGAAAACATATTCGATTGATGTTGAGCTATCGAGATGGGAACGGTCACCGGAACAATGACAGAAGATCCCGGTACGGAATTCGGCACACCTGTTGCGGCAGTCGTACTACTAACCGTCCCGGAGTTGGTATAAGAGACGGAAACCTAAAACCTAAAGTTGCAAAAAAAAATTTCGACAAAAATATGTCCTTACGTTGACGTTACTTTGTGCTTGAGTCGAAGGTAAAATGCCCAATCTGGCCATGAGGAGTTGTTCGGAAACCCTCCTCAGTTCCGCCTGTTGTTGTCCGATGATCGCGTGCAATTCCGCCTGTTTCCTTTGCAGATCGACCTGAAGTTGAGACTGCGCCGGACTCATCGCCATGTTGTCGACGGACTGAAACGTAACCGAAGTATTGGGAGAAAATTGTCGGTTTTGGTAGTTACCGGAACCGGTGATAAGACGGCGGGAGATGGGTAGCTCGCGATCAAAGGTGGCATCGGTATGGTCGCTACGTACAGTGGCGGCGGCTCCATAAATGTCGTCGATCCCGGTTGAGACGTTTGATTCGATTGAGTGGGCGTGTTTACCGGTTTACCGTGACTTACTCTCGATTTCTGAAATTTGACGTTGAATTATGCAACGATGACAATAAATGAGGTGTACATAGAAATAATTCTGACATAAGTCATGCCTAGTGCCTTTTCTATAAAAGAATAAGAGCTTGTTACTCTAGAAGTCCGCCTATACGTCTAGAGTGGTGAATTCTACCAGCAACCCTTGAAGAACAATTGAACAACTATGTCGTCAGTACGACGACGAAATTTTTGTACTCACAACTGACAACTGAGTCAGAGCCGAATGTCTGGAAGCGGGCGAATCCGCAGACATGGAAGTACAATCGGAGGCCGGACCATGTTCCAATCGGCATTTCGTATTTTTGCTCGGCCACGTCATCGACGATCCGTTATCGTCGTTGGGCGACGATTCGCGTAAAACTTCCACTTCTTCTTTTCTGTTTTGTTTCATGACGTCAACGTAACTGGAACACATTTCGTTAAATTTACCTACATAGAATTCACCGTTACGGGCCTGTTCAAATACGGCCGTATACATTCAAAATCGTTCATTTATTCATCTATTGTGTGGATTTTTTTATTTGGATTTTTGACGCATTGGATTTTGCTGAAGAAAAAATAAAGTACGTAAATTTTAGGTTGGATTGAAAAATGTTAGGTTGGTTTGAAAAATTTATCAAGGTTGGATTTCCTAAACAATAATGGTTTCGATTCCCTTTAAAGTAACCAATTAATGAATCCAACCCAATATCAATCCAATTTTTTGAAGAAAAATTTATTTGGGAATTTTCTGAATATTAAGCCTCATTCAATTTAAATTTACTCAACACCACCTTAAGGTATGAGATAATTAGATAAGGTTGTCTAAAATCACTAAGGTTGGATAGATTGAATTTTCAACCCAATTTTAATCCATCAGAGAAAATATGAGTTTACTACGTTTAGTTTAAAGAGCGCAATTTAATTGTTTCACTCAATTTAAGTGGATTGATTTTCATTTGTTCAATCTGAGCAAACCAAATCAGATAAATACTTAACGAAAATGATTAGGGAAAAGAATGCAAAGTGATGAAGAGTTCATTGATAAACGACGCCATATTTCGATACTAGATGATAAACTCAACAGGGTTTGACTCAGTACAAAATTCTAAAATATTTCTTTCTACAGTATCCGTCGTTGTACAAATTTGCGAATTTAGCATTTAGCATTTTTAAATTATTGTCGGGGTTTATTTTTATTAATTTACCTGACAACTCTATGCGTACAGACGACAAATTCTGGCTTCGAATTCCACTGATGATACGTAATGTAAAATCTCGTTTGCAGCCATATCCACTGCTGACCTTTCGTCAGAAACCTGTAATAACAAGAAGTTCCTTCGCCTTTCTGCATTAGTGCCTCATGACAACTGACTACTTTGTCCAAGTCGTCGATGTGATAGTAATCGTATCCGGACGTTCCCAACAGTTCGAAGGGAAGATAGCCGATTATGGGCGGCGCCCTGTGGTCCAAAAACAGAAATTTCCACTCCAGACTGTGTCTGGAGGTAAATTCGCTCTTGCTCGAGTCGACCAGGGGCATTTCCCTGATCAATTGCGGCGTTTGCAGACGACCCGTACCGACAAAGACTAATCTGTCGAAAAATTTCCAATTTTATCCCATATGTATAGGATCGTTCTGAAATGTGCCCCAATATTTTAGCAGATAACTAACCTTACCCTAAAACTAAATCTGCAAAAACTACGATCTTATCTTGAATTTAAATTTTCGACATTTTTTATAATTTTCTTTGTGGGTCGCTCCGCCCCTGCGCTCATTTGAATACGTCGCCGATAATTGACGCCAGTGTGCGCTAGTTACACTACACCAAGTGCTGCCACCACGTTGACATATTAATTAACCACACATAACTGTCAATTGTGACATGCCCATTTTATTTTATAATTTGTAAGCAAGTTATTTATTTTTCTTGAATCAGTAATTGGAAACCAGTCATAAGTTTTCGCATCTTAATAAAGACGGTTTACAATCGACCAAGAAAATAATCGGCGTGAGAAATATTGTGCTGACTGACAGCAATAGTCAAAACTAAAATATTGTTTTTCTGGCACACGTTTAATGTAGGAACGCCGTTTTTGCAGATTTAGGTTTAGGTTATGGTCAGGCATCACATGTTAAAATAATGAGACTCATTTCAGAATGAGCCTGTATTAACGATTAACGATAACGAACCTCGTGTCGCCTTCTCCCGAATATCCACTAAACCTATTACTATCAGTTTGTACCATGTCGTCCGACCCTGCAAAATCAATTTTTTAATGTAAACACCACGTACACTATGTAATTAATTTCTTTATTATTGGTAACGGTAGTGTCGAGATTACAATTCCAATGACGGCCTTGATCGTGTCGTGCACGTATGCAACTTTGTGATATAATATTTATTCACGTGAACGCCGCGAGGCGAAAGAAACCATTCATAACGGAAGTTTTGTGTTCTTGAAGGAACATTCTTTCAGAAAACAAAACACGCGTTACAAAGGTCACATCTTGAAATTTCTTTGGAAACTTTTCCTTTGGGATAAAGTATCTCTTGGAAAATGAAAAGACTACTTTTAAATAAAAAGGCTATTTGTAAAATAAAAAGGCTATATTTAAAATAAAAAAGCTATTTCTTAAATAAATGCTTATGTGAAGGAGTTGCTTGTGAAATAAAATTGTGATTTTGTAAAAAAAGGGTTGTATGTGAAACAAAAGGCCTTTTTGTGAAATAAAATGGTTTCTAGTGAAACAAAAGGGCTGTTGTGAAATAAAATGAAAAGTTTCGTTATCAAATGAAAGGCTTGCTTGTGAAATAAAAATCTTAGAAATGAAAATTCTGATAAATTGCAAACTTTGAGAATGAAATTTCTTTGGAAACTTTTCCTTTGGGATAAAGTATCTCTTGGAAAATGAAAAGACTACTTTTAAATAAAAAGGCTATTTGTAAAATAAAAAGGCTATATTTAAAATAAAATGGTTATTTCTTAAATAAATGCTTATGTGAAGGAGTTGCTTGTGAAGTAAAATTGTGATTTTGTGAAGAAAAGGATTGTATGTGAAACAAAAGGGTTGTATGTGAAACAAAGGCCTTTTTGTGAAACAGAAGATCTCTTTGTGAAATAAAAGAGTTTCTTGTGAAACAAAAGGGCCGCAGTGAATTAAAATGAAAAGTTTCGTTATCAAATGAAAGGCTTGCTTGTGAAATAAAAATCTGGAAAATGGAAATTGTGATAAATTGCAAACTTTGAGAATGAAATTTCTTTGGAAACTTTTCCTTTCGGATAAAGTATCTCTTGGAAAATGAAAAGACTACTTTTAAATAAAAAGGTATTTGTAAAATAAACAGGCTATATTTAAAATAAAAAAAGCTATTTCTTAAATAAATGCTTATGGAGTTGCTTGTGAAGTAAAATTGTGATTTTGTGAATAAAAAGGTTGTATGTGAAACAAAAGGCCTTTTTGTGAAACAAAAGGTCTCTTTGTGAAATAAAAGGTCTTTTTGTGAAGCAAAACGTCTTTTGGAAAACAAAAAGTCTGTTTCTAAAACAAACGGTTACTTTGTGAAATAAAATGGTTTCTCGTGAAACAAAAGGTTTTTTGTGAAATAAAAATTTTGCCTGTGAACTAGTTGTTTGATTTGCTTAAAAAAAAAAAAAACTGCTCGTGAAATAAATAGACTGTGACTGTGGCAAACGAACAGACCTTGAAAATGGGATTAACTTATCAATTATTTGTGTCATAACTGGTCGGAAAATCCCTGAAGATGACGATAAATTGCAAAGGTAAAAACACAATTTTGATATTTTTTGAATCCTGTGACTAGTCGATAGTGTTATGTTTAAACCACGTTGACAATCCGTTAATTAAGAAAATGTGTTGGGTTGGTTTTTTTTTTATTATTTTAAAACAAATAAATTTGAATTTTTTTATTTAGAAAACATTTGTAAAAATTTACCGAAATTTAAAAAAAAACGGTAACATCACTTACGAAAATATCCAACGAAATTGACGAACTCGTAGGATTCGACTTGTTTCGTGTCGGGGCCGCCCCTGCGTAGATGGCAGGAAAACGACACCCGGCCCTCGTCCTCCGCAGGACTTAACAACGTGTTATACAAGACGCTTTGCTCCTCTTCGCATGTCATTTCGTAAATGGTCATTCTGAGAACGTCGTTCTGAAAATAAAAATCGCCCCCCGTTAACGCGATAATTGTCCGAGGAAACGTCTCTGCAAAATGTAATGTGTATCGGAGATAATCGTGATGTCTTGGATTTTTTATTTCGAAGCGTCCTTTTCGCGTAAATAGTTTGTAACGAAGATTTAATGTTAGTTTCATGATCTTCGTAATTTATGATCGTTAATTAAAATTTATGAATGCGAAGGTTGTGTTACGAGTCGATGATTTCATCTACACGTTGCTGATGAAATTAATTGTGGAAAAGTGAAAACGACAAATTCATAAAATTTTAAAATATTTTTCAAGATTGAAAGTGAAAGTAATTATAAATAATCACAAGTTTAACGAAAAATGTTTCTAGCTTTACTTTTATTTTCATATTTAATATTTTTATATTACAATGACAAGTTATAATTATTATTATTATTTTAACTAGCTATAGCTAGTGATAGTTAGAGTTAGTTGTAATTAGTTGATTACAAAATGGAAAAAAGACTTACTGGTATGTGACCAAGCAGCGAAGTGACGCTTTCCGATACGTAAAAAATTTGCCCCGTCGTCGAAAATACGATTATGAATCCATCGACGGCTTCGAGGATCAAGTGGGTGAACTCCTCGTTCGTCAAAAATGTAGGCTTCCAATCCTCTTGGATTTCATGAACTCGAGATCTAACCGCTATTTCTGAAAACAACGAGATGGACTTTTTAGTATTCGTCCTCGAAAGTTTGTTTTTATACAAAAAATATTTATTTATATTTATTTATTTATTTATATTTATTTTTCGTACAATTTGTTCAAAAATTTGTAGAAAATAAAAAGTCTTTCTCTATTTTTTTGACTTTCAAAGTTAAGTTTGAAAAGTCCATATATTTTTTAAAGTTTGCACGAATTTCCCCATACTATTTTACAACAATCACCCTGTACTATTTTTTGTCCAACTCACCGTTGTGATTTTTAAGAAACGAGATCGTTGATTTTAATATGGTGCTCTTATCCATTTTTCTTCCTCCGGTTGAAACCATCGAACTCAACTCGTTCACCAACAAGTTGAATTGATCTCGACGTTTCTTCTCGCTCAAATTTCGAGATTTTCTACGAAATAATGAGACTCACGAACATTTACGAACTCACAATTTTGAGAAGTCTATGCATTCTCAATTACTCACCGTTTTGAATCTTTGTCATCCGAGTCATCATCCATAGTATCACTGAAATTAAACAGTTATTATTACTACAATACAAATTATTTGCAAAAATCATAATTTTTTAAAACGTAATCCGTTTTGAAAATTTACAGATGGCGTCATCAATTTGGGTCACGTGACTGAAGGGCCCAAAAAACTTCCTATGCAAAAGAAAATTGAACAGATCGGGCGACGATATCCAGTTCAATTTTTTTTAGGTTCATCTTTCTTGCGCTCGTGGCTAATTATCGTTAGGCTTATACAAGAGCTTTTAACGCCAGTAAATATATTTTTTTTTAATTAAACTTGTCCCAGATATTTATTATTTAAACTCAAACTAAAGTTCGAATTATTTTAATTTTTTGAGCTTTGAGCTTTCATCCTAAAGGTAAAAAGCCGAACTTGTTATTCAACTTAAGCATTTAAGTACGAAAAATGTGTATCATTTGCAAAAGGCTGCATTTCCAAACATGGAAAGTTCTTAAGTAGTTTCACATGAAACTCAAAAGCTCAAGCTCGTTTTGAATAACTTTGTGTTTCAACAGCTCGATATCAAAGCTTAATATTTTTAAAATAATTAATGTAATTTGCGCTGGAAAGCTTTGAGCTTCGTACAACTTAAAGTGAAAAATGCTACAATTAACTTAAATGTAAGCTTTTCTACTGTCGAGCTTTGCATCTGAAATATGTTTTGAATTTTTTGAATTTGTGTTAAAGCTTCAAAGCACTTGATGTTGTATGATTTAGATATTTCAAATAAAACTGAAAACTACATATAAAATCTTGAATTTTAAATTGTTAACGAATTTTTGAATGTGCCTAGTTATCGTTAGGTTTATACCAGAGCTTTTAACGTTAGTCCGTACATTTAAAAAAAAAATAAATTTGTCCCAGATATTTATTATTTAAACTTAAACTGAAGTTCGAATTATTTTTTGAGTTAAAAAGCCGAACTTGTTATTCAATTTAAGCGTTTAAGTACGAAAAATGTGTATCATTTGTAAAAAATCAGCATTTCCAAACATGTTTCTAAGTAGTTTCACATGAAACTCAAAAGCTCAAGTAAGTAATTTTGTGATTCAACAGCTCGATATCAAAGCTTAATATTTTAAATCAATTTTACGTAATTTGATCTGAAAAGCTTTGAGCAACGTCAAGTACAGAAAATTGCTACAATTGGTAAATGTACCTAAGCTTTTCAACTGTCGAGCTTTTCATCTGAAATACACCAATAGCCCTATTATTTTGATTTAATTTGTTTCTTTCCTTTCAAGTTTCGAAAATAGAAAGTCTGGTAAAAACAAAGTGTCTTTTGGATTCAATGCATAATTTTTTTTTTTTTGATTTATTTTCCTCCCACAATATCTTGGTAAATTTTATTTACCAAATTTTATAATAAATTTTACAAAATCTTGGGGGTAATCTCCCCATTTACTCGTCAGTTCGCCTGGGTTCCTCGTTATCTTCTCTTACGCGCTCGCGTATGCTCTAGTCTCTAGTCCAACGGTGGGTAATTCTCGGCCCGCGGGCCAGCTACGGCCCGCGAAAAGTTTCTATCCGGCCCGCAAGATCTTTAGAAGAAATTATAAATAAATATTTTTCTTTGTAATTGTTCCAATTTGAATTGAATATAAACGCACATAGCAACATATATGTTCATAATTTAGTACTAACAAAACTTTTTTTATTTATTTCATATTTGTAGATTAAAAAATTATATGTCACAAGAAGGTGTCAATTAACTACGGCCAGCGGAAAAAACGTAAAATTTATTCTGGCCCATGTTATAAAAAAAAATTGCCCACCCCTGATCTTAAAAATTGAAAACACTGATTAATTGGATATTGAACGATAAGTACCGGTGTATTACTTTTTTGATAACGGGAACTACTTTTGCTACGGTTGCCAACATTCACGAATTTTCCCGGATTTTGCCCGGAGTTTCCCGGATTTTGCCCGGAGTTCACCGGACTTTAACCGGATTTTGCCCGGAGTTTCCCGGTCTTTGTCCGGAGTTCTACCTGATTTTTGCCCGGAGTTTCCCCGGATTTTGGCATATTTTGCCCGAAGTTTGCCCGGATTTTGATCTGAGTTTTCCCGAATTTTCCCGGATTTTGCCCGGAGTTTTCCGGATTTTCGCCGGATTTTGCCCGGAGTTTTCCGGATTATTCGGGATTGCCTGGAGCACCGGTGGGCAACCCCCGGCCCGCGAGGTCTTTAATATTTTTCAGTGTAATTCTTTTAGTTTGAATTGATTATAAACGCACATAGCAAGATGTATGTTCATAATTTAGTACTGATTTTAACTTTTAACACTTTTTTTATTTATTTCATATTTGCAGACTAAAAAATTATAACTCACAAGAAGGTGTCAATTAACTACTACGGTCCGCGGAAAAAACTTAAAATTTATTCTGGCCCATGTTATAAAAAAGGTTACCCACCCCTGCTCTAGTCATCCCTACTCGTCCGTACAAAACATTCCTGGCTTGTTAATTTCAAATTATTTAAAACTATCGTCAACGAAACAAAAACAAACAAATGGAAAGCTTTCTCTTTGTCACAAATTTCATTAATTGTAATTTTCGATTAAAGTAGACGTGAACATCATCGCTTTTATTCCAATTTTTTTTTATTGGAAGCTCAAAAAAAAGAAAATATTTTGCAAATTCCTTCGCAGAACTTTGAACATCCTGTATATGTAATTTTTTCCCGATTTAAACGTTTATAACCTCGTACTTGTCAGCTTAACACATATACACACTTTCAGCATTGCGATAATTTAAACTATGCCAGGGTTAACGACAAGTGCAACCTAACGGTGTTCTGCATAATTTTTCCGATTTGTATGCCTGCACACTATGCGAGCCGGCTTGTTAGGTGCGGTTTATAATTAACGTCGTGTATCAACGACATACCCTGAAATTTAATTGATCACGTCGCACTCCGTCGCGAAAGCAAATTTTCACGTTGAGATCAAAAAAAAAAAAAAATTATTATGAAGATGATTATGATTAAATTGAAGGGAACACGGCGAACACAGCCGATGTCAAATGTCATGTCATAAAGTAATAATAATAATTATAATAATGATACTAATGACAATAATGACAGCAATAATAATGATAATGATAAAGATAATAATAATAATATCATATAGTTTTAATCCTCTCTACACCTAACGGTAGATAAGGAATTGATTATACATACAATATAGTTTTTATATAAAAAGCCCCTTGTTTTTTTTAGTTAATGTACCGCTGAGGGTATTTTTTTGATTAGGAAAAAAATATGATCTGGTTATTATTTCCCACATTGTAAAATATGTCATCTAAAAAAGGTTTCTATTTCGAGCTGCGCCGACGGTGGCAGCGTGCGCGCTTTAATGTCAAAGTCACGACCCTTAACTACTTACTCCGAACGTCTGGTTGAGCTTTTTTTGCTGCTCGACATTTTACCGGTTATGGTCATTCGTTTTCAGTTTATGTTTCCAGCACATGAAGATGATCAACACTATCTGGCACATATTCGAAACCGCGTGAGGCAGCCACAAGCGACGAAATTCTCAAAAAACGCTCACTCATACGCATCGTCGACGCGATCACACGCACATCGTGGCACCGAAATCCGAAAAATTTCTAAAAAATTTTTTTTCTTCACTTCGGCAATGGACGTCCGAATTTTATGCAACCGGCGGAACGCACTCGCGCGAAATTGTACGATATTCGAATGGCGCGCACGCAGTTCTCGGATCGGAAACGTCGACGGGCGAAAAATTAATCCGAAAATGTCGACATTTTCGATTTATCGCTTGAAATTGCCCAGACAGAGATACGTCGTGTGCGGCGATATAACCATTTCGTGCAATTACAAACGCGTTCTGGTGTGAAAAGCGCATGCGCCTTTTAAGCCATTATACGTATATAATCAATCGTGTTTTAACAGACGTACGAAGCAGGTCCGGGAGCACAGAAAAAATACTAACAAAAGAAGGAAATTTATTGTATTGAACACTCGATACATTTAACACATACTGTTTTTTTTTTATTGACAAATTTATTTCAAATACAAACCAACGCAACCAACCAAAACACTAAAATTTGATGATTAAATATAATTGGATTTGGGGGCAGGTTGAAAGTCAACAGGCTCAGCCTAGTAGACACAACTTGAAAAACCCTAAAAATTGTTAAAAAACCACTTGTTCCTCTTGGACCCATTAGACCAGGCATAAATTCCCAACTAATTAAAAATTCCCAACTAACTAAAATCTAAACTGGACTTATTTGAAAAAAATTAAAAAGACTAAATTCTAAATCATTTGTTATGTCAGTGGTTCTTAACATTTTCGAAGTCGCGGAGCACTTCGATTAAAGAAAAAAATTTTTGCGGAACACGACCTCCAAGGTTGGAAGGTTGGGTTCGATCCTAAATCAAAAATTTGCATTGGAATTTAATATTATATATGTTGGGCTTAGTCTTTCAAAATTGTCACAAGATCACGGAACACTGGTTAAGAACCACAGTGTTACGTCATAAGAACCAGGCGCTCAATCTCTATAAACAACAACAAAAAGACTTCTGGGTCAAAACAAACCAATATTAAGAAATCCAAACAATCCTTTAAGTTGTGTTGTATTTTGTAGCTTTTTCGAATTCCAATCCTAAAACTAATTAAAACGCATCCAATCGAACAAAACTTGAATTTAACCAACCCAACCGAAAATAATCGCAAATGTTCCCATCTCAACCTGAAACAATCGTAAAGTTGTCCGATCCAATCGACAAAGTTTCAAGCTTTCAATCCAATCCAATTCAGGTTTCAAGGTTTCAAGCTTTCGATCCAATCGACAAAATCACAAGTCAGCTAAAAACAATCTACAAAGAGCACAGCCAACGAAACAAACCTAAATTTACTCAGACGAACATAAAACAAATGTATCTAATCAAAATTCAAATTGTAAGCCAACCCAACCTAAAAAAATTGCCAAAACCAACCTTAAAAAACTAAATCCACTCGAAAATACATATTTTTGTTTATTACACATCGTTTAATTTTGTGTACATTTATCATTAACCTTAAAAGTTCGGATATATTTCACGAGATGGCAGCACGACGGCTTGTTTTTCGATAACTACGATTGAATTAACGAATCAAATGTGGTTGCTGTCATAGCGCTGGCCCGTCTCGCAGCTGAACACGCCCATTCATATTTTCGTCGTATAGATGGCGCATTTAGTTTATAACAATTAACAGCCATTCTATTTAGTATGTTATATCGCAGATAAAAGAGCTTTTATCAACAAAACACTAAATTATAGAACTTCAAGCTACGAACAAATGGTTCATTGAAGCGCAACCTCTTATGTGCGAGGTGAACTAATTTTAAGGAAAAATTTAAAATCTGTAGTTAGTAGTTAGTCCATTATATTTATTATACAATGGACCGCATTGTGATGACGTCAAAAACGAGCACGAAATTTAAACAGGGGTCGTTCACATTTTGACCGTCTTAAAACTGACCCTTATGGTTGATATAAATAGGTGTCAAATTAAATAGAACAATTTTGAATCTGCTGATATGTACTTATTATAAACATTTAAAATACAAGGCCGTTATATGAGTATTATACAACTTTTAAGTTTATATCAGTGCATATATATCGCTTTAA
>JAFFZR010028081.1:0-15024 GCA_018397195.1 Lethrus apterus | reverse complement strand
CCTCAAAATTGGTTGAACAATACAATAGACGGTTTTATTCACAGACTTCATTATTGTCAGGAAGTAAACGGAGAACAGTTTGAACATCTTTTATAATCCAATTTCTGAATTGAAGTTTTGTTTATAAATCTTAAACATCTTGTTTAAATACTAATTGAAACATTTTATTATAATTTTGTTGCTTTGTTTAGTTTTGTTTATTTTAGTTTCATTGAAAGCATTTGTTGCAAGATGTAAAACGATCTTAAATTTTAAGAGCACAATTAGTGTAAACCTAAAAAATTAATGAATGATAATGATGTTTCAAATATCAAAGTTATTTACCCAACTATTAGGTATTTACAAAATTTTAATATTTTTAATCAGGTGTTTTAATGAGAAATGGCAAGGTGCAATAATCGCATTAAGTACTCTCTACTGCCATAGGTAGGTTCTTCTAATTTTTGACAGATTTGCAAAGGCTGCGTGATTTGCGTGTTATATTTTATTTCAATTTTGTTTTAATTTTTTTCTAAGATTTTGTCAAACAAATCACCAAAACTATTATACCGTTAAATTCGAAAAAAAATAGCTTTCTAACGATGTCCCATTTAACCCATGTTCCCATTTTAAAAAAATCAAGTAGGCTTTGCATTTTGAAAACTTATGGACCAAAAAAATTTTTTTAAATGTAAAGAAGTAGTTTTTATTGAGTCCTAAGTCTCTTTAAAATTTCAGGATTCTAGCTCAAATCGTTTTAGCACGACGGACTCGGTTACATACATAATCGCAAGCCTGTATAACATGTATGGCCAATTTTTAATTTTCAGATTTTTCAAAAATTCATACTTTTCAAGGTCAAACTTATATTGAATATTCAAATTGACGTCCGTCATTCGCAATACACAATTGACATCGCTTTGAAACATTCCGAGCTGACGTTGATACAGAATTAACACACTATATAAAAAATTTGTTCATAGTTCGTTCATATTATTATTAGTATTTTCAAATGGGGTTATATTATGGGATTGCTGGTCTAGTGGCTTAGCGAGTACGCTAGTAACTAACCTCAAGGTCCAAGGTTCAAGTATTAGTGGCGGACATCGTAAACTTATATCACAGTTATAAATTTTCAACGTTTGTGACTTTGAATTGGCCTTTCGACCGACTGTTCTGATTAGGTTTTCCACGTTTCCCTAATCCTTGCAGCGTATGCTGGAATAGGTGTTAACATTTGTAGGACGGTCGTGGCCGTAACCAAACCCCTCCCTCTCAATCCAGATAAGTTCTTCGAGCTTTGGAGTGGTGAGAGGGAAGCAAAGGAAAAAATGTCTATAATGTGTCCCCAAAGAAAGAAATTGGCGTTTATGTTTGACTTGCAGCTTCAGAATTATTATTTCTCTGAATAAATCATTGTAATATATCAAACTTTATTCGCCTACAACGCAAAAATGAACATCTGTCCTTGAAAAGTATGAATTTTTGAAAAATCTGTATGAACATTAATAATTGACCATACATGTTTATATCGTTGAAAAGGGAATAAAATTCTCTTTTTAGTTAAGCCACTATCTTTACTTTTTGCTGAGCTGACCATTTTTGTCAAGTGCTCTTGAAAATGCTTATGAAACCAACAAAAAGAGCTTATGCTTCCGGTAAAGGGATGTGATGGTGATGTTTTAGTTTAGAAATTTGTTTGATTTGAATATTTTTGATATGATGATTATGAAATGGGATGTATACGAAAAATTTCACATTTATTTCAATATATTTTGTTTCTATTACAGATAGCTTTATGAAAATGATAGGGACGAGAGAGCATATAAAAATTACCTTGCAGTAGTGGGAAAACCATGCGTCACAGTGGTCAAGAGATTTACTGCTTGTGCATAACTCGAGGAGGCTTAATTGTATAATATTAAATTTAATTTCACTATTCCTGTCCTATAAATAAAATACTATATGCATTGATAATTCTGTAGAATAAAGTAAATTATCTTCGAAAACAAAAAATAATGAAAATTGTGTTCTAAAAACGATTAAAACTGCTTATGTTTCTTGCCCATTCTTCTACATCTTCAGGATCTCCAGGCCCTTCTTTTTCTCCCTTGGACGTATCTTTCACTTTTTCCCCATTCCCTATCATCTAGGCCCGCTCGCCCGTGCCCATTCATCAATTGTTCCCAATCATCCTATAGATGTATAGATGGACCTTTGCCATATTTCTCCTCCAACCAATATTAGTTCTCCCTTTCCTCATTTTCACATCTAAATCGAGCTAGCTGACTCTCCAAGATATCCTGGCACCATCCCATAGATATTTAGATCTATTTCGTTTCTTTCATTGTCTTGAATATTTTTTGCGTGCTTTACACTCACAGAAACGCACTTTTCTGTAATATGTTAATACTCTGTATTAACATATTACATTACATGGCAAAGGATGCCAACGTGATTTTTTTATTTAAAAAGTTGCGTACCATACTTCACTTAATAAATTTCATTACTATATATTGCACGAGGACAAATTTATTTGTCACATGCAACGTAATTTGTTCATTGTCAGACTGCTTATTTACATTATAGGATTAAAATTGTAATGTTTTAATTAATAAACAACTGGTGCATCAAAACATTTATGAGAACGGAAAAGTGAAGTATGGAAATGATATCGATGCTGATACAGCATGATTCTAGCCATGTTTTATTTTTAAGCGATAAACAGTGTTTTAATCATAGGATCACTATTATTTAAAATAATGTTGTGTTCAAAAGTTTTTTAATAAAGTTATGAAATATAATTTGAAGCTCTTGAAATTGGAGATAGTGGGTACCTCATTTTTACTAAAATAGAGTTTTTTATTAAGGAGAAGATGATAAAATATATGTGTCAAAAGCAACAAAATGATAACACTAAATAATATTCTCATGATTTATTGTTCAATGTACAGTTAATTTACAAATAAAATGAAAATTGTATAGTTATTTATAACTTTAATCTTCAGTAATACTTATCCAAGTCTGATAAACTAGTGATTGGTCACTGGTTTGTCAGACAAATTTAATCTTAATCTAAAACAATGCGTAATATAATGTATACACTTTTCATTTATTCATGGTTTGGATGTCATGGAAATGTATCATTTCACGCAGGATGAAGATTGTTTTGAATGATGGGCCTCCCTTCAAGCTTACTATAATCTAGTACAAATTCTTTCGCCACTTTTCGCCAATTCTGAGCATCAAAGAAATAATACGTCCCTCTTTCATAAGTTGCTGTCTTTTCTAACAGTACCATTCCTGGTACCTGCGTAATCCACACTTTCTCCTCCATGTGATAACGCCACTCTCTACTGTAACTATTAGGCAACATATTAAACTTTACTGTCTAACCGAAATTACCAAAATTAATTAATTTATAACAAAAACTTACAGTTCAATAGCCGCTGCTATTTGAAGTACATCTCCAACATTGTTATAAAACATAAAAAATAGCAGGTCTTCTTTATACCTGTTTAGTTTGACTGATGCCAATTTATCTCTAAAAAAGGGAAAAAATCTGTGGCAACTATATAACTTAATCACAAGAAAAGGACCATAATTTACATTTATAAATAGTACATTGACAATATATAATATGTGTATGCAATGCATTCACTTTTACAACCAAACGTACAATGAACTACTACAATTTTACTTATTTATGCAAAATTACTGTTAGAAATTCAATAATTAAATCTAATATTGAACCGAAACACTCATAACGCTTCTTTAAGAAAAAGAGAATGCATTCTTTCTCGTAGCATTGGACTAATTCTGACAAAAACACTTCTTGGTATTTCAGTTTATGAGCATGTGCCTTCCATTATAATATATATTTCAATGATTTCATAATATAACTATGTCACTATGAAAGTGACGTATAGAGCTTAGTATTAAATGTAAAATAGAATAATTCAAAAAAACATTTATCTATAAGTTGTAGAATGAAATTTGATATATAGGAATTTAACATGGAAAAATGAACTTGTGTCCTAATTCTTTTACACCAAAAGTGTAATGCATTTTTTTTTTTCAAAATTAAAAACTGTATCTGTACATAGAATTTTTGATTTTAAATTTGAGTCAAGGCAACAAGTACAAATATTTAAGATTTTTCGCATCTTATGAGAAAACTAAATATTTAAAATCTAAAATAGACGCCCGTTACAATTTTTAATTCTGAAAAACTTTTGTATTGACACTTTCAGAATAAAATAAATAGGGGAGACAATATTGGCGTAATTTCATTTTTACATGTTAAATTCCTATGTATCAAATCATATTTTACAGGGCTGAACTATCACTTAAAGAAAATATCTTGCATAATTTAAACGTAAGTACAAATTCAAAATTAAAATGATTGTTGGTGTTAAACCTGTTAGGATTATAAATTTACCTGATCGCACTGTTGACTAAGTATTCTGGAGGAACATGAAAGTCTATGTCTTGTGGCCTACAAGGTTGTTCTGCCCATGGGCCACCGAATGTGGGATAAAGATTATCTGGTGAGTTGAGATTCAGTCCTAATGCTGTAAGATCTTGGCCCAGCGCTAAGGACACCAAATTCGGATCTGTTTCTGCAGCACGTATGAACGTTAATAGACCAACAATACCAAATTGATCATTAACCATACTCGCAGGAATATTAGTCACCCTGCCATCTGGATATGTTTGAATGCCTAAAAAAATGATTTATCAATATAATTTTCACTTGCAGTTAGTTATAGAGGTATTTCCTCAATTTCAAATGCCTTAACTATATCAATATATTAACAATGTGTAAATTATTTTGACCATTATTTCCGTTCTAACATCTGTTTTTTTTTTTTTTAAGAAATTATGAAATGAACCTATGCATCATTTTGTTGTTTGAAGAGTTAACATTAGATTTACATTTTCTTATGGGCGTTATTATAATTTTTAAATACAGTCAGTATTTTTAATAATAAATATGTACTTATAAAACTTATAATAATAAAATAACGATATCCATAATATATATCAAATATATATTTTTATAGTAATAGGTATCAAATTACAAATATTTAATAACAGAGTTAGAAAATTTATTCCAAAACACTAAATGTGTGAATTATAATTGCTTTAAGCCATACACTATTGAGTATTCAGACAACATTAAGTCTGTACAGATTTACTGGCTGGGTTGAATCCATTTCACAAACACTCAACTGTCATCTAAACATCAGCATTCTAGCAAATATCCAGAAAAACATTTTGGAACTGCGTCACAAAAGAAGAACCAGATCATATCATTTAGTATAATGTGACATATATATTTTTCTGTATCACTGTTGAACAGCTGAAGGACCTCAATTGACAGCCATTTGGTTTATTCAATAAATTATGTTTTTTACTATTATTATTCAGAAAGTCGATAAATTTTATCCAACTGTATATTTCTGACCACAAGTACTTACTTGGTTGAAGGAAGCTATTTTAAGATACTTTCTGCAGTGTTTGTGATATAGTAATTATATTGCTGCAGTTATTTTAATATTTGGATTTTGTTCTATTGTTGTAGATAATTATGTAAAAATTTTTGGCCTTGAGTTTTGCATTTCGAATGGCCTTTCTAAACTTTCATGATAATAAGTTATTTCTTTAAACGTTTCCTTAGATCTTGTTTGTCTTTAGATGAATCATTCATAAATTTTAATGTTTCTCTTATTGCTCTGAGTTCATGATTAAACCAATTAATGGCAGATGAAGAAAGTTAATAACATAACAAACTGTGTATTCATGTCTACACTATCCCAATGTACGCTATTCCAACAGATATCCTGAACAAAGCTATGCTGTTATGAAAGATTATACATTTATTTACCTATTTATGTCAAAAGTTAGTGCCTGATATTTGGTATATTATTGTCTAAGAAAGAGTTACCTCTGTAATAGTGGTGTAGTTTAGCTTCAACTGAGAGGCAAAAACAAGTGCAACTGGGAAGAAGTTGTTCAAAATTTTCAAATTATTATTTTTAAATTCTTTTAGTGAAGATGATTGGATTTATTAAGTGGTTAATTAAATACTGTTTTATATACCTTTTCTTTTTATCGATTTACTTCACAGTCTCTATGTTATGACGTCTAAAATGGTATAAGCAGATTGATCTTTTTTTTTATCTTTTATATCTCTAATTTTCAGTCATCACAGTAAACATCTTTTGTTCAGTATATTTTTAAATCTCTACTTCACAACAATTTTGATATATACAGGGTGTCACATTAGTGCGATATTCTCCGATATCTCCATTGTTATGCAAAATACAAAAAATATTTTAGGACAAAACTTTTTTGAATTATTTTCAGTTATACTGTGTGTTTCGTTTGTGTGCAACCACGAACAACTTTAAAATTTTAAATTGAACATCCTATATATTATTACATTTTTGAATTCCCTTGGTAATTCTAATATAAGTTTGTATAAGATAATATTTGTCTATGTCTATTCGTTTTTAAGATATTTTCATTTATTCGGAAATTTTCACAGTTTTATAATATTCACACATTAAATAGAGAGATCACAAGATGCCATATTTTGTATGTAATATTACTGCTTTCTTGAGTTTCATTGTTAATCTGTCATTCTTTCCACAAAAAAAAAACTAAATAAACTTTAAAATGTAAAGCTTGGTGTATCTTCTTATTTACAGCATATTCTATTTATTAGTTCGTAGTTTGTCAGCTTTGTTTTAAAAAATAATTAAAAATGATCGGAGAATATCGCACTAATGTGACAGGCTGTATGTATCAAAATTGTTGTGAAGTAGAGACTTAAAAATATACTGAATAAAAGTTCAGTAAACAAAAGTTTACTGTGATGACTGAAAATTAGAGATATAAAAAATAAGAAAAAGATCAATCTGCTTATACCATTTTATATCATTATTTGATTATGTTAACAAACAAAATTATGTGGTTATATCAGTATGATTAACATAATTTGTGCAACATCTGTACTTTGATAAGAATATATAATTGCATCAAGATAATATTATAAATAACTTACACTGTATTTTGATAACAAGTTATATGTCACATGTTATACTTATGGACATTTAAGAAATGAAAATAAAATGTACTTTAGTTAGATAACGTTTGAAATTACATAATAAAATATATGTAGCCTTTCAACTCATATAATGTAGCCAAAGTTTACTTGTAAGTTTAAATCTAGTTTGGATTTTCAAGACAAAATATGAAATTGTTCAATAATACATCAAACACCTTAAGAAAGAATTATTAATTAAATAAATAATTTGAAATACCTGTTTTTGAATTGTTTTTTTCAGCTGCTCTATTTTCATTTCCACCATCGCCTGCGCCTCCGTTACCTTTATCACTTGATATATTACTACCTGGTGATGCGCCTTCCCTATTGTGAGTTCCTGGTAAAGCTGGAAAGTCTTCTGATGACATCGTGAATTCACTAGCTTCCGTTGTAGGTTGCTTTACCATTCCTACATAAGGTTTTGCTCCCGGCATTGGACTTGGTTGTGGAACATTATCACCGGCGTTTCTGTTAGTTAATGATGGGAATTCACTTAAGTCAAGTAAAGGTGGTGTATTTGTATCACCCGAGCCAAAAACTGTGTGTAAAGAACTGTAACCTCCTAAAGCATTCATGTTGCCCATTTGGTTACTATTTCTAAAACATAATTCATAATAATTGTCAATATGTGACATTTTTATACGAAACATGTCATTATTAGGTTAAGTTTGTTTAATCTTTTTTTAACGTAACAAGTTTGTATGATTTAAGATTGTCAAACCAATCTATAAAGTATGTCTTCATAATTAACTGGCAATACTTTAATGGGTACGAGTCTTATACACATGCTCATGTAGTTTACGTTCATATATTTTGAATCATTTTGTTTTAGGTTATGATCATAAAGAATACTCACCCTATAGCAGGTATACCCCTCCTATCTGAAGGTCCTCTTTGTCCGAAAACAGGTGTAACATGACCAGACATAGAGTTACTTCCAAAACTTACACTTGATCGACCGAGGCTATTACCTCCAATATTTCTTGAAAAGTTCAAATTCGCCATTAGCTATCTGGTGTAGTTAGCACCACTTCTTAACATAACTGTATCACCAAAAATAACTATGAGAAAATATCTAAATTTCAGTAACTTGGCCGTTCTCAATTAAAAGCACAAGAAATAAAAATAACATTATAAACCCAATAGTCTAAATGCACTGTTGTAACTTAACTAATGAAATGAGACCACTTATTTTGTAACAATATCAAAAATATCTCTTTTTTTGCACATGAAGAATATTTTCGCTATATAAAATATAATTGCAAATATATACAATAGGATGTTATTGTCCAACTTGTTTCCGCCATTACGTTCATAAGCTGTCAAAAGATAGTCACAACATGACAAAAAAGTATACATTATAAAATAAAAATTCCTGCTTCAATTTGAAATTTGTGACATATAGTCTGTTCATGTATAAAAAGAAAAGTTAATTTTATCAAAATCAAATCAAACTATAAAATTGGTTTCATTACATTTCTTTTTGCGTGTTGTTCTTTATACAAATTAACGCGTAAACTTTAGATTTTATTAAATCGATCGAATAATAAAAGAGAATAATTAATGAAAGTGTTTCTGTTGTTGAAGTTGCAGTTGCGAGTTAGGATGAGCTGTAAACGTCTTCACTGCTACAGCGCTATAAAACTGAAGGTGACTGAAGGAGAAATTATGGACAAGATAATAAAGCTAACACCTATTAAAGCTGTTCTACATGATACTAAATTCGTACTTTTCGTGTACTAGTTTCTAGAAACTACAAAAAATAGATAGAAAAAGTATTACACGATACTTTTTCTATCTATTTTTTGTAGTAGAACACAATTATGCGTACTAGTAATAAAACTATACTAGAGACTTATACTGTTTTAAAAACTAGATCCTGTCCTATTTTTCATGCTAAATTGAAACTAGAACATGCGCACAGATGCTATGTGTCAGGTTAACCAATATCGTAAAATGAAAATAATAAACAGGCATTCCGAATTTATTTAGGTTATGCCATTTTCGCCGATTTTAATTTTCACATTCATTGAATAATTGAACTGCAAGCTTAACCTAAATCGGAAACAACTAACAATTGATCTGAAATGCA
Organism: Lethrus apterus; assembly: GCA_018397195.1. Classification (NCBI taxonomy): domain Eukaryota; kingdom Metazoa; phylum Arthropoda; class Insecta; order Coleoptera; family Geotrupidae; genus Lethrus; species Lethrus apterus. The sequence goes on along the minus strand of JAFFZR010028081.1, from coordinate 5,839 downwards.
TGTGTCACATTTTCTGCAGTTGGTGGTACCAATTTACCTTACTTGTATAAAATATGTCTTTCATTCCATTTAAAAAATAGTTTACAAACTTCAAGGACAAATTTTAGTTTCTAGAAACTAGTACAGAAAAAGTTGGAATCTAGTATCTTGTAGAACACGCTTTACACCGGTATCTCCATTATTGTGGGGATAATTTTAATTTTATATTTTATTTTTAATATGGAATATTCATATTCATCAATAGGATAGTTCCTTTGTATTATACTTTTAGTTGGGAATAATCACAGTAAGAAGTTGTCCTTTTCGTGCAACTTTTAAATTGATATAATACATGATTTATTTTCATATTTTTATTTATTTATTTATTTATTAAATTAAAGGAGGACGTCATTGTGTGCTCTATTCAATTTTCGATTAGAGTACTCTGGACTCTGGAGTAATACCAGGTTTGTTCCAACAAATGATTCGGAACAATTCCAGATTTTTTCGACCTATCACAGAGCAAATTTCAGTTACTTGAAGTTAGTCACAAATGAAATTGAATGTTTTTATTGGTAGATGAAATCCGGAACTGTGTGTATGTACAAACGAACAAGCCATTCGTTTTCCAACTTGATTAACTAGAATGAATAGGTTATAGTTTTAGATAATGCCGAATATAAAAGTACATCTGATCTAATGTTTTTTAGATCTACTTTTACATGTGTTTCATCGTTGCATTTTGCGGTTTGTAGAGTGCGTGTTGTATTTGAGGTTATACTTTGTTCGGTATTTTATCATCAAGTAATTTTATACAAGAATTGTTTGTAATTTCTCACTTAACTTACAATGTCAATTTGCAACACTATTAGATGTTTTCTGAGAAGTTCTTCCATTCATATTTCAAAACAGAATGTTTTTTCTGAGACTAGTAAGTGCACTCCATTGAGACATGCTCTTTTAATATCACATAACGTTTCTTTAGGTGTAAGATATTTGTACTCCAAAGAAGCACTGGGCATTGAGGGATTTATGCAACAGAGAATAAGAACTAAAAATCAGATGAGCGATATTCAAGATAAATTTAGAAATAAAATGAATGAATATGTCGAAGATGGTTCAAAAAATATTATATTTACTGAAGATTTAAAAAACATGGCTCATATTGCTGAGACAGATGATGTAAATCTACTTACGAAGATGATAAAACGGTATACAATTCTATTTTTTTTTGTTCTCATAAAAGAATATAACTGTACATTTTAAAATGTACTTACAGAACAAACATTCAGATGTTTGTATCTGTACAGTTTTCAAAGGTGTTGACATTATTTACTTCCACTTCTTATGTAACATTTATAAATCGTTTTTAAAGTAAATGTTGATTGACAGCAACTAGTAATATGACAAACTTCGATGAATAATAATGTCAAAATTATTGTAGTATTGTATTGGAACGAAATATAAAATACAACTGTATTTTTCCTGCCTGTGGTGCAGCTTCAAATAATAATAATAATAATACTTTTACTCAAATATGCCATATTTTCCTAGATGTATTATATGACTCAATCACATGAGCACATGATACTTTCGAGCGAGTTATGAACATTATTTTTCCTGATAGTGTACCTCTTCAGAAAAGGACGATTTAACATGTTTTTTTATGCAGTTCATAAATTGATTATGCATATATTCATATCTCTCCCTCAATTTGACCTTCCATTTTCCCTAATTGTTTCTTTATGATTATTATGACGCGTTTTCTGAGGGTATGACAGAAATGTGTGAACAAATGCATTTACGAATATTGCAGAATTATGGACATTATCAGCTATACTTTAGTAAATTAACAATAATTGCACACCCTTAATAGTTATCTGTTTCAAAATTTAATTAAAACTTTATTATCAAATAATGAACATAGGTATAACAATATAATTAGACAATCCATGATTTTACTTTTTAACTTTTTACTTGATTTAACGACTATGGTTGTTGGGATACTTTGAAAGAATACACATGAATATAAGTTATTTTATAAATTCAATTTTTTAAATCTTCTACATCTTCAACCAATAAATTTCAATTTCGTAATTACATAATTTGAAAATTTATTCTTGTAATTTTTTTGATTTATGTATGGCTTCCGGTTTCATTGTCATTTAATACATTTGTACCAATAAATGTATTAAATGGCAAGTACAATTATATTTAAAAGTTTACTTTAAAAGTAAATTAAATTAATTAAATTTATGAGTATATACACCTAACTGGATCATCTTTGTGTATTAGAGGTGAATGTAGTGATGAATTTATGGAAACAAAAGATAATCAGAACGTTCCGAATTTTCGTAACCATTTTGTAAGTAAGTCAATAATAAAATATGAACAAAGTAATTATTAATAAATTATACTACATATGTACCACTGCCACTACCATAAATATCAGGGGTGGCCAACTTCATTATACCGGGTGTAGAATGGATTTTTGTACATGCAAAACTAATAATTTGCGAATATTCTGGCCCCTAATTATTTTATGGGAAAATGTTAAACACAAAAGTTGTAGACAAAAAATGTATCTAAATTCTTTGTTATTTATTTTCTAACACCTTTTAGTCCTGCTAGACTTGAAGAAAAAGGATTAGGAATGAACTGATAAATAGTACTATCCATGAATCCTGACAGCAATAATACATGTCATGTTTTGACAAACAAAATAAGTTTGCTGATTCTTAAAATGAATTCCTATAGCCAAGAAGAGAAAGTCAATTTTATGAAATGGTACTACTCTGTCTTTTAAGGACATACAAGCAACTTTTGCTGGATTCTACCCGGAGCGACCAATTCTAAATTTGAACACCCTGAATAGAATTGTTAGGCACTTTGAGACCAACGCCACCGTTAATAAGAAATGTGAGTGCCAGAATGTAACAGCTGGTGCAAGTAGAGAGAAGGTAGATGCCGTTCTCTTAAGCGTTGCAGAGAACAAAAATGTCTCCTTAAGACAAATAGGTAATAATTTGGCGATTCATTTTACTACTGCTCAGAAAATTTTAAACAGTCAAGATCTGCGGTTTCGGTCTTATAAATACGAAAAGCACCAAAAAATATTTGAGGAGGATAAAGAAAATAGAATGCAGTTTTGTGAAATAATGATGGAGATGGCAAATGATGACCGAACCTTTTTATCTAGGATTTTGAACCAAATCAACAAAATTATCGCTACTGAAGTACACAAAATGAACATTTAACGTTGCACTATACGCAATACTGGGGTAGTGTCAATGTTTGTGCTGGCATACACATAATTGCACCGTTCTTTATTCCAGACTGCTTAACTGGTGCTGCGTATTTAAATTTTTTGCAAGAAGAAGCCGGACCAGCTATCGACGAATTGGGAATTAATTACGAATGTTGGTATCAACATGATGGATGTCTGGCACATTACCAGCTCGATAATGTAGAGTACTTGCATGCATTCCCAAATCGCTGGATAGGTCGAAGTGGAGAAATTAATTGACTTCCAAGATCTCCAGATCTTTCGTCAAATGATTTTTTTCTGTGGGGCACATTTCATGATTGGCTATACAATGGAAGGACGTATCAAAATGTGGATGCTTTAAGAGCTGCAATACATGCAGAATGTCGTCAAATATCATACTATCAACTTAATGCAACTAGAAGAAATTTTTACGACAGATTGGGGTACTGATCAGCTGTCAACGGAGACTTGTTTGAACATTTAATTTAATTATTATTACAACTACCTTTATTAACACGTTCAATAAAATCTGTTCAGTACGTTTTTTCTTTTCTGCAAACGACTTAAAACCTATGCTTAAAACAGATTTAAACGCCCCTACTAAAATTGTCAAATAAATGAACAGATTTAAACGCCCCTACTAAAATTGTCAAATAAATGAATTTTGTTACTTTGGTTGTCACACGTCATGGCTGTTGCTATTTTGTATCATTTCTTCAATTCTTTTTCTTTTAATTGTGCAGTCCCAGAGGGTGTTAATAAGCAAAGAAGAAAAAAATTGGGACCTATTTTTAATGCTTTACAATTTTTGTATTTAAGGTTTTGTGGTAAAATAATTAGGGGAGGGAATATTCGCAAATTATTAGTTTTGCATGTAAAATCCCTATGTACGAAAATCCATTCTACACCCGGTATGTATGATCTACTATTTTTTTAAAAATGTGTTTCGATCACCTACTATAGATATGTGAGTAGTATTGGGTTGGGTTTACTCCGTACCTGAAATTCAATAGTACAATTTTTAAAATTGTGCACAATTTTAAAAATTGTGCACAATTTTAAAAATTGTCCCATGGGATAAAGATTCGAGGGTTGGGTTCGCTCCGTAATTAAAATTCAAAAGGTAGAGTATAAAGGACTAATGCTGGACGATCGACCTAAAATCCTTTCGCAATCGACTTGTTGACCATTCCTGATATATATTACTTGGTATAATTTAGTATATTCAGTAATAATATTTAAAAAGTGGAGATTAGAATGTAGTAAACAAATAAATTTTATAAAACTGTATACATTCTGTTCTACAAAACGAACCCAAGAGTATAGCGGCTTCAGTTGTGATTTAATCAACAACAAACCATATATATTATTAAATGGGACAGTCTTAGCTACAAATTGGCGACAAAATTTTTTTTTTTGACACTTTCATTTAGTTGTTGTGACATCACCGACAATTTTTTTAAATTGCTCTATATAATTTTTTTTGTGTATTCTTGTAGATCATTTTAAGTACTTTTCACCGGTATAAATTTGTAGTAGGTTTATACCTACTATGAAATTATTGCAAAAAATGTAAATAAACTGGTTTGAGCTAGTAGGCTGTTAAATCCGAAATTCTGTGGAACAAACAAATTGTGATAATAATTAAGCAAACGTAAAACAACTGCGTCGCTTATTTGACGTTTAAAGTGCCGAAGGAAGTTCGTTTTGTTTTCTATTAGCCATCCGAAAATGGAAAATACAACTAATGAACTTGTAGATATGTTACAAGTTTATTTTGAGTGTCAGAAAAATAGTGTTCAAGCGCAGAGGCTTTATGCTGATCGTTTTCCCGGCAGAATTACTCCAAATCGTCGTAAGTTCGGAAAATTGGAGCAGCGCTTGTGAAGAACTGGGTCTTTAACAAAAGTGAAAGGAAATCATCTTGTTCGAAACAAAAATTAGAACTTGATGAGGTTTTTCCAGTGAATTAAACGAAAGAACGAGTTTTACTTGTTTATTACATCAAAAAGATACAAAGTTAACAAAACTATTTTTGTTATATATCCTTGACAACCACCTATCATAGACTACTTATATTACCTACATAAAATACAACGTAAACTTTGATTACCATAACAGAACTGGAGGTGTTACTAAACGTCGAAGAAAAACCACGAACGTCGGTTCGTGAGATTGCACGTAACGCTAACGTATCTGTTAGTACCACATTTTGAGAAACCAATTATGTCGGGAAAACAATCAACATAAAGCCTCTGTGCTTGAACACTACTTTTGTGACACTCACAATAAACTTGTAACATATCTACTAGTTCATTATTTTCGATTTTTGGATGGCTAACAGTATACAAAACGAAATTCTTTCGGCACTTTGAAACGTCAAATAAACGACGCAGTTTTTTTACGCTTGGTTAATTACACAGCTTTACAAATTTTTAATTTGGAAAAATACCAAGAACACCACATAGCTAGATAAGTTAATTGGGACCTCCTAAACACGAAAAACGCTGTAATTTTTTTTTTCTAAGTACCGTTTTTTAGATAACGGTACTTTTGTGTTTTTCGGTATATGGTGCCACTCAAACCCTTGTG
>JAFFZR010028080.1:0-15025 GCA_018397195.1 Lethrus apterus | reverse complement strand
TTGAGTTATACGTCATTTAAAAGCTTACGTTATTTGCATTTCAACGGTGCATCAATTTTTGAAATCCATAGATTCGTTTTCGAGAAATTAGCTATTCAAGATACCTAAGGCGCAGGAGTTTACTCCGAAGAGCTTAACCTGCGTGACGTTATAGCTCTTGGTATATACCCAACCGTGCTCCAGTCGGAGCTCCTGGGGTTAATACATGGAGCCAAAAGAGCCGTAGACTTAGAAATCTGCGACAAATGCATAAGCATTAGGACAGATAGCAGGGCGGCACTACAGGCCCTGAGGGGACACAAGGTCTCCTCAGGCCTATTCTGGGAGTGCCACCTAGCGTTAGAAAGTCTATCCGAGAAAAATGACGTGGAACTCAGATGGGTACACGGACATACAGGCAATCTGGGCAATGAGGAGGCGGACAAGTTGGCTCGGCTAGGCTCGAACCGAAGACCCTTCGGGCCGGAGCCGATGCTACCTCTTACCAAATCGACTCAATCAGCCCTCATAAAGCAAGACACCCTGCGTAGACACACGGAACGCTGGATGTCGTTGACAGATTGCAGACAGGCAAGGGCTTCTATCCAGAAACCTTGCCCGAAGCGATCAAAATTCTGCCTAGGGCAGAGCATGCCCCACCTAAGGAAACTGGTAGGGCTTTGGACAGGACACTGTCGACTGAATAAGCACCTACACACGCTGGGAGTCGTAAACGACCCCATCTGTCGCGGTTGTCTTGAAGAAGATGAAACGTCGGAACATGTATTATACCAATGCCCGGCGCTTGCATCAATAAGAAGATCCATACTGGGGGACTTCTGGCCGAGTATGGCCAGGTTAAGCGACACCCCACCTGGCAAGGTTCTCGAGCTGATTGACACCGTCGGCTGGCTTGAGGACTGACGGGGAGGGGGGACGCTGTGGAGGGATAGTACAATGGGCCCACTTTAGAGGCCTAAGTGCTAGTGCGGCCTTCGGACCGCACACCCTCCAAATCTAAATCCAGAATCCAGGGACAGAGGCTTGAAAGCCATAGAAGCTAAAGATCAAAGGTGTCGAAGAAAAATTTTAAACTTATTTCTCTTAATTTACAACTAATGCACGGGCGCCACCTATCGATGAGTGCCGTAGTGCATTAGTTGAGGTCTGCTCATCGGCCATAAGGAAGCTGTGTGTGGATAAAATCGTCACGAACACACAGTCCGACCAGTGCGCAGACGCCAGCTTGGGCAAAATTATTTGACATACGAGCTCGATAAGCAGACCTCAACTAATACATTACGTCACTCACCGATAGGTGGCGCCTGTGCATTAATTACGAATTACAACTAGTGTAAGTCAAAAGCCCGGCAAACATTAGTCGTTCACAATAGCCGTACTGACGACGCGTAATAACCCAGAAATTGTTTGGATGTGAGCGATTAATGGTGAATCGAGCTCGTGTGTCAAATTATTTCTCTTACTGTAATCTGGAGACTCCAGCTATAGCCTCCTTGTAGGTACTGACGTCTGCGTCGGCTATTTTAAACGTATCCCTTTTATCGTATTTTTTGAGGCCGTAAAAAACTTCCAATTTGAACGCCTCGTTCATCACGTTGTAGTTGACGTTGTTGTTCAGACACATGACGGCCACCGCGTAACCTCCGTATTCGGCGACGATCAGACTTCTGCCCGAATCCTTGTGCATCGTGATCAGCTCGGCTACGTAAAAATCCCCGTAGATGTCGCGCAATCGTTCCGCGTGACTGTCGATTAACGGGACGATATCGTCGTTATCTTCAACGACGGCCCGTCTTATCTTGTAGCTGAGCGTGAAATGTTGACGCATCGTTACGTACAAAGTCTGCACGGTGGTCGGATCCGAGTATCCTTTGGGCATGATTTGGGTCGCGTATGCTTCCAACCAATCGGTGTATTTGACTTTGGGTGGAACGACGAAAAAGACGAATTGCAAATATTTGCATTTCTTGAAGAGGGCCGTAAGCAGCGGCTTCAGAAATATGTAAGTGTGGTTAAAGTCGAAAGCTGCGAGGTGTACCCAAAGGGTGTTGCGTGCTGTACAACCGGTCATTTGGTAGAGGTTGTGCAGCCATGAAGTCCAGCTCCACGGAGGTATGCTTGGAACGTTGGGATAATTATTAACACAGAGACAGGCGGCCAGACTACTTTTGTCTCTTTCCAAAACCAACGTTATGTACGTTTTCCATCTGTTCATATGGAACAAAGTGAGAAATATATATATATATATAAAATAACAACAAGTGACATGCATTGAAAACTCACCTCCGTAGACTAACGTCAGTTTCTGGCCGATTAAAGCCTTCGTCAGTACGGCTGCTGTGAGCGAACAATGCACATCGGATAATTGAGGTTAATCACTCGTAGGTAATGATATAACGAAAATGATGTTACAGATCCACCTTTCGGTGATAGATGTAACATAGATATAGCACACGCCACCCGATGTTACATCTATCACCGAAAGGTGGATCTGTAACATCATTTTCGTTATATATATATATATATATAAAAATCGACTTACATAATATCATCCACGCTGACGTCTCCGAAGAGCATTCTCGTTTGCATAGTCACCAGTGTTTTTATTTGCTCGATGTCTGAGGACCTGGCTACGCGGACGCTTTTAGTCAAATCGCAAGTGCTTTTTCTCAATCTGTGGAGACTCGAGAGGGTTGATTTTTGTCTGAGTGTCGCCATTGCGTTGACGGTTCTAATTGACAAACGTCAATTTAGTTCCGTATTCGGCCGTTTTTTCGCGCATTTTCTATTTAAAGTTAAACAATTACTGGATTTTCAACAAAAATAAGTGCAATCAGCTTTTATTACAAAATAAATAGTCTTATTGAAGAAAGCTTATCTCGTAAAACCGGAGCTTGGGACCCAGGATATTTAGCATTATTCTCATAGGGCACAGTGGTACCACTGATATGCAAGGACAGCGGGTTAACTAACTTTTTGTTGATGAAGTTCATCATGAGATGGGATGATTGGTATAGTGGCTTAGTTTTATTTCAGAGATGAAGTTTACAATGTTTCTAACTTTGAGTTGGCCTTCCGACCGATCATTCTGCTTAAGTTTTCCACGTTTCCCTAATCCTTGCAGCATATGCTGGATTGGTTTCCAACAACTGTAAGTCGGTCGTGGCCGCAACCCAAAGACCACACTCTGTAATTGGGTTCGACCTGTTGAGGTGGCAGAACAGAAAGGGTTAAATAAAATAGAAATAAAAAATAAAAAAAAATAGAGTTGAGCTCATTAAGTTTGATCTTCCATTGTTTGGTCCAATCAAGTATTGTGTTACTAGCTATTTGTAGTCTTCTGGTGGATATTAAGCTCTTTATCAACTGCAAGAAGTGTTATCTGCAAATGTAGCTAGTGGTCCATTCTAATACTGTAACACAGCAGGTAAAGGACCGGCTCAAGGACGTTACCCTGAGGAACTCCCGCTCTTATTTCTTTTAAGTCAGAAGATTCATTTTGTCTAATTCTGAAATCTCTGTGTGAGGTACATGATGTCAAAATCTCACTCTTCGGAAGCATTTTGTTTAATTTGTGTATCAAATTTTCGTGCCATTCTTTGTCGAAGGCTTGAGCAACATCTAAGAAGAACAGACTTGAAGAGCACTTTCCATTACGTTAGTAATGCGATGTGCCTGATCAATGGTGGGATGATTTTGCCAAAGGGAAATTGCAAATCCTGAATTAATCACCATTTTCTATTAATCTTAATCTTTTAAGTAATTTTTTAAACTTTGAGATAATTGGCAGCATGGATATAGGCCTGTAAGACTTAATTAAGCGGCTTGTCTAGCTTAGGTATCATGATCCGCAACTTTCCAGCTGGTAGCAACATGTCTTAGTCTAAAAGCTGCTTTGAAAAGTGAGCCTGACCATAGCCCTTCTAGGCTACTGTTTGAAAATTTCAGCAGTGATCAAGTCAAAGCCTAGTTGTTATTTCCTCGGCTACTTCTTTTGGAGTAACAGAGGTGATATTTTCTGATCTTGAACTGTCAATATCAACCAAAATATCATCCTCATGGATTTGATCAGGCGTGAAGATAATAGCCAAATCTTCAGCTTTTTGTTTATTATTTCTGGCCAACATCATCCTTTCTAATTTAAGGAATGAAAGTAATAGGCCTCTTCGTTGCTCTCCAAATAGAGTAATCACTCTCTTCATCTTCAGTTAGATTTTGCAGATTGAATCGACCGAGTCTTCCTCGTGTTTCTGTATTTCCATTTTGAGCAATTGTGTTTTGTTATTTGAAATGGTTTTGTCAGAAGGGTCTCTGGACTTGGCATCTTCTCCTGGCGTTTCTTTTCTCTCTGACAAGTTTTCTGATTTCTATTGGGTAATTTATTCCTTTGCCTATTTGAGTGATTTCCTTTGTTTTGTTGTAAACTACTACCTGGATGAGTCTGGTGAAATTTTCAACTTCTAATTCAAGTTGCTCGCTTGTTTTCAGATTAACGTTCAAGTTGATGCTCTCCTGAAGTTCAAGTTTAAAAGTTTCCCAAACAGTGGTTTAGTTTACCAGATGAGGCCTCCTTTATTATTATTATGTCTCTTAACGTCATAAGCTGAATGATCAGAATCCAGATCAAAATTTTCGTGAACCTCAATAAAATTGGGTGATATCTTTCTTGAGATGAAGTCAGTAGGCTAGTAAGTAGGCTTGCCTGTGGAATGGTAATTGCAACCAGTTTCACGAACTGCTTTTCTCAGTTCATTACCATTGGTCGTGGTTAATCTGGATACCCAGTCAACAAACTTAGCATTAAAGTCACCATCCACGATGAATCTTTCACCAGGACCTTGGAGGAGGATTTTGTAGTCTTTATAATAAATATAATACGAAATTAATTTTCTGTTTAAAATAAAAATTGATTCATGGCAACAGCGAATTCGAAACGTCAATTCTGTCAAAAATGATCAATGTCAATTTTGTTTATCACACAACGTTAGTTCTGCAAAGTTAGGTTGGGTTAGGTTTAGCAAAAATCAAAAATTTTGATTCATTTCGAAACGTCAATTTTGTTGATTTCTATTAATTTTCAAATGATGGTGCTGTAGAGGTATGGGCGGACTTCTAGAGTAACAACTCTACTCTTTCACAAAAAAGAAAAAACACCTTTTTGACACTTGAATTCCTAACGGCACTAGGCATGACACACGTCAGACATACTACAATGTACACGTGATATTACCTAGTTTAAGTAAAAACTTATAACTGGTGCGGTTGCCGTTAAAAAAAAAAAAAAGTTCCATGTCAATTAAAAATTCACAAATGTCAAAAATGCGCTGACAAGCTGTCAACAGGTACAAAACAGTTTCGTAGAATTAAGTTGGGTTTAGTTCAACTGACCTTTATTTCAACATAAATTTACAATTTTTATTCAAATAATTTCATAGCAAGTGTTTAAAATGTTACCTTTATTTCAAATTATACTTAACTTTTACTTCGAAGCAATCAACCAATAAAAACACGAAAATGTAATAAAATATATTTATTATGACACACAATATTTAATGAAATATAAAAATACAGAAAACTGCAAATATCACTGTCACCTGGACAATTAAATGACAAGCAAAAAGCGGCAAACAACTATTACTGTAGGAGTTCGTTCATCATTTTCAAAAGACGGCACAGACAATCATTTAGAATCACTCTGTATTTAAATTATCTACATATTATTATCATTGAGCGCTCTTGTTCGCTCGATTGTCATTAAATAACAAAACAAGTTCCAAATGTCATTTAAATATTCGCAAATGTCAAAAATGCGCTGACCAGCTGTCAACAGGTACAAAATAGTTTCGTAGAATTAAGTTAGGTTGAGTACAACTGGCTGACCTTTATTTCAACATAAATTGTTAAATAAAATTTAACATTTAAAATTGTTATTCAAATAGTTTCATAGCAAGTTTTTAAAATGTTAACCTTTATTTCAACATAAATCGTTAAAAAAATTTAATGTTTAAAATTTTTATTCAAATAGTTTCATAGCAAATTTTTAAAATGTTACCCGTTTAGAAATGCAGAAAACTGCAAATATCACTGTCACGTTTCACAATTAATTGACAAGGAAAAAGCGGCAAACAACCAATACTGTAGGACTTCGTTCACCATTTTCAAAAGACGACACGGTCAGTCATTTAGAATCACTCTGTAGTTAAATTATCTACGTATTATGATTGAGCGCTCTAGTGCGCTCGGTTGTCATTGAATAACAAAACAACAAGTTCCAAATGTCAATTAAAAATTCGCAAATGTCAAAAATGCGCTGACATCATAAATTGTTAAAAAAATTTAACATTTAAAGTTTTTATTCAAATAGTTTCTTAGCAAGTTTTTAAATATGTTAACCTTTATTTCAACATAAATTGTTACAAAAAAAATTAACGTTTAAAATTTTTATTCATATAGTTTCATAGCAAGTTTTTAAAATGTTACCCGTTTAGAAATGCAGAAAACTGCAAATATCACTTGTCACGTTTGACAATTAATTGACAAGGAAAAAGCGGCAAACAACCAATACTTCATTTAGAATCACTCTGTATTTAAATTACCTACGTATTATTATTGATCTGGTGGCTTAGTTCAAATCTTAGTTGAAACAATGAAAATTGAAAATGAATATGGAGTTTATATATAGTTGACTTTTCTCCATTTCCGTCGTCTGCAATTAATATTTTTGACGGTTTGTTAGATAGTTCCTTTTATAATAGTTACTAAGATTGTAGTCAATTATTAAAAATAGAAAATAAACATTAATGTTGCAAATTATCACATTTAAGTATTATGTCAGTAATTTTTTTTTTTTGCAGTTAACGTGTTTTTTTTTACTTTTAGAGTTTTCGCAAGATTTATTTTTGTAATTGTTGATTCGATAACATTTTTAATCGATTTTTTCTAAAACGAAATAATATGTTTGTGAATTACTTATCTTTTATATATTTTATATATAAAATATATAATATATTTTATTGCACAACTTGAGTTTTAATTTGGTTGCACGCTGAAAAAAAAAGATAAGTATTCTATCAACCAAGAATTAAATATTTATTTGGATTCGCCCCTGCTTTAAATAAACCATTTTTGAATTTGAAACTAAAGTATGTAAAAGCTGCGGTTTCTGACATGTTTTTCTATTTCAGCGTTCGCATTCATTTCAGGTTTGACTTTGACAGTTAATGACATTTCTTGTTGACGTTGACAGTTAATGAAATTTCTTGTTGCCGTCGACAGTTAATGTTAATTACTCGTTCTTACCGTGGAGGTACTACCTTTTTAATGTTTTTTTTTTAGTTTAGTCTTGGCGTAGAAGAAGGACAAATCCAAGCATACAACGCCGATTTCGAGATACAATTTTCGCACAAGCTGAGCCAGTTGACTCGATTCACTCAGATGGACGTCGATCCGTGTATCTTTTTCTATCTGAGGGACGATTCCGAACAGCTGCTTTACTGCTACCTGTTTCAAGCGACCAAAACAAGCGACGTGAGTATTTGTCAACCGCAATCAGTATTACCAACCTACTCAAGTAATTTGTCCCTAATAAAAAATTATCAAAAACCCCTAAACGAACTAAATTTGAAGATCCAAATAAGTTTTTGTATTTCATATTTTATCGTACACAACAAGTAATAAACAATTTTTCATGATTTAACCAAAAAATATATTAAGCTTTCCCTAATTAACATTTAAAAATTAACATCGTGTAGTATTTAAAAATTAACCTAAAATATTTAGTTTTAAGCTATTGGTAACTATTCACGTGTTTTGTTACTTCGGAGCAGCACTTTTGTTTTTAAACAATAATAATCTATACAGTGTGTTTCTTTTTTATGTATCACAGCAGTTATTTCAAAAAAATGTTATTTCAAAAAACAAGTTGTTATATAATTTATTTTCAATAATTTGTCGTAATTAGAAAAAACAATTGAGCATCAAGTATTTAGATATAATCATATATTCAACATTTTAAACTCAACGTAGTTTCCTAATATTGATGCATATTCTAAAGCTCCATGAAATTCCCTTAACAAACATACGGGGTGTCCCCGAAAGGTCTGCACAAAATAATAACACATATTCCTGAGGCGAAAATAGGACGATTTAACCCAACTTACCTCTTTTCAAAGTTGCTTCGTTTAGCCGCTAGAGGGATGCAAATGTCCTGAAAAGAAATCGTTTTTTCGAGAAAACTTTCTAACGCTTATCGCGATTGGGACCAAATTTGGTATGTGGATTTGTACTAAAAGAAAGCATTATTTGACATGTTATTTTCTCTTCTGCGTGTTTTTTAAGTGGTCCAAAAATGGTCATCCACATCTTAAGAAGCTCATAATGTTTTGTTATTAGATGAATACTTTTGAAACTTTTTTTTGCTGATAGACACATAAGTTACCTACATTTCTTGTCTCTTGCTCCATTTCGTCATTTCTCATAGTTTAGGCAGAAAAAAATAATAACCCTCAACACGAACTGGAAATTTTAATTAAATCAACGTAAAAATTCACAACAAATGTTCGAGAATATACCTTCTGCATGATTGCTAAGATTAACACGTCGTAAAAAATTGAAGTGGATTCTTCTCATCATTTCGACAACGTTTCTTAGAGTGTCTACTGCATTTTGGATGCGTTTCCATAATTCCTGCAGTAGACACTCTAAAAAACGATGTCGAAATGATGAGAAGGGTTCAGTTCAAATTTTTACGACGTGTTAATCTTTGCATTCATGCAGAAGGCGGTATATTCGAACATTTGTTGTGAATTTTTTCGTTGATTTGATTAAAATTTCTAGTTCGTGTTGAGGGTTATTAATTTTTTCTGCCTAAACTATGAGAAATGACGAAATTGAGCAAGAGACAAGAAATGTAGATAACATATGTGTCTATCAGCAAAAAAAGTTTCAAAAGTATTCATCAAATAACATAAAAAGTATGAGCTTCTTAAGATGTGGATGACCATTTTTTGACCACTTACAAAACAGGCAGAAGAGAAAATAACATGCCAAATAATGCTTTCTTTCAGTACAAATCCACATACCAAATTTGGTCCCAATCGCGAAAAGCGTTATAAAGTTTTCTCGAAAAAACGATTTTTTTTCAGGAAATTCTCTGTAAACGTTCCTAAATGTTCTTATATCAATCTCACTTATTAATTAAATGTCAACAGCATTTCAAGGCAATGCGATTATCAACAATAATATGAACTTACATAAATTTCTTTCAACATTTATATGCATACAGAAGATAATCACTACATTTCAATATGACTTCTAATGGTTTTAAGGCAAGCAAAAACTTTCATACAGTATAACTTTTCTACATAAAATGAAGAATAAAAAAGTTTTTCCCCTTGTGCACCAAATCCGTGGACAAACTGTATATGAGAAAATTCATCAGTGATTATGAAGTTGTTCGCTACCCAGTCATAATTTTCCTGCAAGTTCTTGTAATAAAATTTGTTCTAGGGACATTTTTGATTTAATTTATATCTATATCATTGTGAATTTTTAATTATATTTTATGCATAAAATGACATTCCAAAAAAAAAAATAAATAAATAAATAAATAACCGGAAAAATGAATATTTTGATGCTTGAGTATATTGAACTTGGGTTCGAAACGTTACATCTCGATACTAATAATTCATTTAAATTGTATCGAATGTATTTGATGCAGGTACGCATTTTTCATTTGTTGCTACACACACTGTACTTAAAGTTATTATTAAAAACAGCGACAGCTTCAGTGCTGTATTATTATTAAAAAACCTCAGTTAAAACTTAAATAGCGAAAAAATGAAAATTATTTTATTTATTTATTAGTTAGTAATATCAAATGCCAGTCCTTTCATCCCAGTTTACATAAAAAACGTGCATACTGCATTTACATAGCCGTTTACAATGGTTTCTATAACTGAATAATTAGTAATGGGGAAAACAGTGGTGAAATATTTTTCTTTTAGAAGAATTCTCCAAATTCTATTGGATAATTGGTTTTCAAGAAAAATGGCAATTTACATACACTATTTTACGAAAATAACAGTATATTTCTTACAACCTTCTTCGTGGAAATCAATATAATGCCGACATTTCAAGGAACGTTATATTTGACGAACGTTTTCTCGTTATACTCCTTGTACGGTTAGTCAGGTAAAAATATCAAAACAAAACCACAATGTGGCGCAGAAGTGAATCTCATGTTATTGAATAATGAAATAGGTATTTTCGTTATTGTAAATTGTCTTGAATGTGAAAAATGAACTGCATACTTTTTAAGAAATTTTGAACTTATGAAACTGAAGCATTTATTCATTAACGATGTGTATCGATGTATATTAATATAGAATACAAGCAAAATATTTTTATATTATTCAAACCCTTTCAACAAGAAGAACGAGAATTTCCCACTTTTTAATGTTTATT
Source organism: Lethrus apterus (assembly GCA_018397195.1). Taxonomy (NCBI): domain Eukaryota; kingdom Metazoa; phylum Arthropoda; class Insecta; order Coleoptera; family Geotrupidae; genus Lethrus; species Lethrus apterus. The sequence continues at coordinate 4,561 of JAFFZR010028080.1, read as the reverse complement.
ACTTAAATTATGCTAAAGAGTTCAAGCAGATGGCGCTTTGTACGGTGATTATGCAAATTACATAGGACATAAAGGTCTATTTCACAAAGTAGACCTTGTTTACAAAATCTTATACATACAATTTTCTCAACGTGACTGAGTTTCAAATTCATGGTGTCACATTAGCCCAAATTATTTAATAATGAGTATTATTAAATGAAAGTTGAAAATGCCCCGTATATATTTAAAGAAAGATATAGCAAGAAATAAAAGTTTTACAGTTTTCAGGAATGAATTAGAAACTAATTAAAAAGTGTCACATTTTCTGCAATCAAAATGAAATTAAGTAGTTACGCTTTCTAAAGCAATTTGCTCAAGTCACGTCCAGAAAATCCCCACGGAATCACGTAGCATTAAAATGCGTAACAAGAAACCACTGATACTAAAAAAGAACTAAGAAAGAAAAGTTTCCTCTTAGTATTTAGCGGTCAAACATTATATTATTAACGTAAAATAAACCTGTTAAAATTCCTATTTAAATTATTTATTGACTGTGTGAATGCAAGATAAATATATTTTTGTACATACAGGATCCTGCATATTAGCTCAGTTCTTCCATTTCTCTAGTTGAATTCTTAAAAGAGTCAAAAACCATATTGCCATTAATAAAATTTACAAAATAACAAAGTAATTTTCCGTTTAACCTTAACAACAATGAAGTAAGAAACGATGACTTCAATTAAAAGTGTCTATTTATCAACTAATTTTTTTTCTCATAAAATCCACTAACTTCGTATATTTTAATATTAAATTAGTTGGTTTGCAATTTACTCTAGTATCGATAAAGAATCCATCACATTTTAAACTAATAAAACATTTCTTTTAATTTATATAAAAAATTGGTCAAGGTAAACTAATTTTAAAATATTCGCGAAACTCCATAGCTATCAATGGGAAATTGGAAATGTGTCTGACCTCAAAGACTCACTCTATTCGACTAGATCTTCAGACGATTACGTGTTCTATTATTCGCATTTACCTCAAATCTAGTAGAAGCCATGCAATTCAATTCGTATAAAACTACTGTGCACAGTCGGAAGTGCCTAGAATTGTTTCACATCAACAGAAACAATAGTCATCTTAATTCTGTGGTTCAAATACAGAACAATTTTATTGCTTATATTGATGTGTAGTAAAAAAAAAGGTCTGGTCTATTACCATGAGTGAGATATGAGTCGTTTACCTACAGTAAATTAAACCGATTCGTTGTTACAAGCTTATACGTTATAAGTTGTAACTGTACATGATTTCGGTTACTGTTTTAATTTTCTTTGATAACATGAAAATGCAATTTTTTTCAATATTTATTATATACTTATATTATTTACTCAGTCAGTTAATTTGAAATGTATCTAAATTTATTATGCGTATCACGTGGAATTCGTTGAAATCAATTTTCCACAACTATAATAACAAATATGCTTTTTCGAATAAAATAACAAAATGTGAATAAAGCAGATGTATATCATTGTAAGATCAGATACGGAATTCTGTTATACGTTTTGATATGCTACTCGCGGTTGCTTTTTAAGGATATTCATGGAAAAGGAGACGATATTGATATTCAGCATATGCGTGCTGAAACGACGTGACAACGAGGCAAAGTACTCAATCCACGACCGAATTAAAACATGGTTGAGAAGCATCGACTTGATTATTTGATGGAAGCGCCACTTGTGCTATACCCAAACATTCGATATTGTAGACGACAGTCACAAACCGTAAATTAAAGTTTTTTTTATACAAATAGCTAGTAGAAAATCGAATGTATACATATAAGCAACATATTCAAGACACATGTTTATTTTCGTTTATGTGCAGAAACAAATGTTCAGCTATGGGTAATTTATATGTCCCGAGAGGACTTCACCAGTGTATCATAGGGATTAATTTAATTAAATGCTACAACGATGATTACCTGAATTACCTCAATGCAGTATTGTATGTTTTGATACTTTATAAATAACGTACATTTCTTAATATGACAGGAATAGAAACGAGAGATTTTGAAAATGTCCAATATTAATTTACGCTTTAAGAAAATTATTCAAATTGAAATATCATATTATTTAACTATGGAAGCACTCACAACATGTGTTAATATGGATTTATATAATCAAATAAAATAATAGTTTCTAAAAAAATCGTTCAGTCTAGTTGATGAAACAAACTTTATAACGTCCTATAAACACTAGTATAAATTTTGATCACTACTGAATTTCATAATAAAGCATTTTCATATATAAATTAAAAGTATATAAATACGCTTATAAAAGATATATTTTTTTTATGAAATGCATCATTTATATCTATAATGCAAGAAACTACAGAAATAATGATGAGATAATAATAAACCTACTATGGACATTTCAAATAATAATGTTACTCGCTTCCACTTTTAAAAAGTAAATAAATTGTATTAAAATATAATTTTGTTTATTAATAATTCTTTTTATTCTACGAATCAAATACGACGAATGTACGTAAATATATTTAATACATATAAAATATGTAAACATATTTGTTTAATTGAAAATTCAAGAATGACAAGATCAAGTACCAAAAATTTGGTATTAATACATTTTATTAATAATATTTGAACACGTTTCCTTCCATATAATTTTGCAAACAGTAATGTTTGACATTTCATTAGAAAGTGAGTAAAATTAATGTACAGGATCGGCAAATTTCGATGTTTTCATAGGGAATTTCGATAACCATAAGAGATACAGAAAAATTAACCTACTATCCTGGATCGATTTTTTGCAGAAAGGTTCAATGGTGAAAACCAAAGTTGGCTATCACTTTTCCAAGTTATAGGCAATTCGATTTTTTCAGTTTTCGTTTTATGGTTATATTTTGCTTATTTGGAAAAATAAAGGAAAATAATGTCCATGTACTTCAGGCACTTTTTTTATAAAATGCAGTCGCGTTGTTAGTTTTCTGAAAAAATTCTCCAAATTCGAGTTGTGACATAAAGTTATAATTTTTTATATGGAATTCATAGTTGGATGTGGCTTAACCTTCATCTCACCCTTGTGTGGGAAACCACTCAAAATCTTTTTTATACATTTTTTAAAAAAATTTAAGCGATGTTCATGAAATTTCTTGACATTTCCTGCCGCATCAATTTAGCACAGAAAACGAAATTAATTGATTCAAAAATATTTTTTGATAGCGAGATATTTAAAAAGTGACCTTGCTTACCCTGGTGTGTGGTTTTCCACACATATGTAATTTCTATGTATTTTGCACTAGGAACAGCATTTTTGGTCGTCAAATGTCCATGCCTTTTGATATTCTGACATACTATGTATGTATTATAAAATATAAACATGTTCTTACACGTCTACACACTGATAAGCGTGAATGTCTGTATTCAAACCATTTGCACGATCGATAGCGAATGCTTGCCGAAATTATGACTCATTGTTCCAAAGAAATGAAGAAGTAAGTCAGTGTGCTGTCTGCTTTTAGTGTGAAAGGTTCATGTAAATGTACTCGTACTTGAAGAGAGTGCAGAAATTCGTTTGCAGTTTATAAAGTAATTTATTTGTCGTTGATTAGGACAACAAAATATCTTACCAACGAAGAGCTTGAAGTTATTTTAAATGTTTCTGATGATGAACCAAACCCCGCCCTCTCAGTCCATATAAGTTCCTCGAGCTTTGGACAAGTGGTAAGAGAGAAGCAAGGGAAAAAATGTCTTTAATGTGTCTCCAAAGAAAGAAATCCATTGGCGTCTAATCCGGTGAACGTGCTCGCCATTTTACTGGGTCCATCCAGCTGTCTCCTAAATTAAGGCTTAACAATTCCAAAATGTTTCTACTACTACAGGCTGGTGCACCATCTTGTTGGAAAAGTATATTTCGCCTCTCATTCAGCGGCAATGCATTCCTCGATAACGTATTGGTTTAATATATCATTGGCTATTCAAGTTTTCATCATAAACCCTGTAAGCCAAAATGCGGTTGTCAAATAGGGCACATCAAACACTAAAACCGAATCGTCTTTGATTTTGAATTTTGGTTGTGTGATGAGGATTAACATCCGACCACAAACGCTCATTTTGCCGATTAAATGGATCTTGCTGAATTTGTTGGAGGTACCAATTACAAAAGCAAGGCCTCGTTTAGGATCCGTTGGTTGGAGTTGATGTTGTTTCCTAAATTTGTGTTTTTTTTTAAAGCCCGCCGCACAGTGGGGCAAATCGGTGCGTTTTTGGACATAGCCCTACATTTTCGATATTTATAATTAGATATTGATGAAACTTTAACTATATCTAATTTGTTAATGTAGCTTTACACCACAATTAAAGATTTGTCTATAGTTGCATCTGATAACCCAAGAAACCTGGTCAAATTAGAAAGTTGATAAAATAGCAACATTTCGATATATGAAGTAAGAAAATGAAGTTATTATTATTATTTTTAGTACACTATATTACCTATATCAAATAAAATACGTTTTTTGTGATAATATAATAATAATATTTTAATTATGTGGGAAATTAAGCGTAACA
>JAFFZR010028079.1:0-15031 GCA_018397195.1 Lethrus apterus | reverse complement strand
GGACGGAGGAAGCTCTTATAATTCTGATTCCAATCCAATAAAACTATATAGTAATGTCAAAAAGTATGAAAAGTTTTTCCAAAATAATTGTAATTTATCCAAAAATTTTTAGCTAATTTTTCAAGCATGTAATTTTTTAAACTGAACCCAAATGAATAAAAAAAAATGGTCAATAGGAGAACCACATAAATTTTTGATTAAATTTTTTTAACTGATACTGTAGTTTCGATTTTTTTATTGGAACAACTTGAAAATTACAAGAAACATTGCATAAACTTAGTGTTCCTCCTGTTCTTTGTTTAAAAAATTGTGTGTACAACACCATGCGAGAGCCTTCCAAATTTTTAGAATTTTAACCCATCCAACCGTTTTATTGGAATTTCCATGGAAAATTAAAAAATTTTTTTTGCAATTTTCAATTGAAACCAACTAACCAACCAACTAACAAAAAAATGTTTAAAAATGTTTACCCTAACAACAACAATTTTCGAAACAATCGCCAATTTATGAAAAAATTTAAACGTGAGTTTTAGGGAAAAAATGAATTTGGTCAACTGGAGCTTTGGATGAAGTTTTTTAAAATGTGAATTTCGAGAGTTGCATAAAGTTTTGGGTTTGGTTGGGTTGGGTTAGGTTTTTGCAGAAAATACAAATTTTTGGATAACCTTCGTTATTTTTATTAAAATATTTCATAATAATAATATTACTTTATTGTGTCTGATTTAATTATTTCTTTTTCTCTATCGGAGCTGCACTGATGAAGTTAAAAAAAAATTCACTTTACAGGTCAATCTTGGAAAAAACAGCAATGTCAAACTTTTTTTGTAAAAAAGTTTCTTTGTGATTCTAATTGAAATTTTTACAGAAATTGTCCAATTTCTTGTCGAGTTGTCGACATTTCTTAAAAATAATATTCTTAACTACCTATATTATTATAAACTACATAATTATGTTACTTGTTATTTTTTTTACAATAATTCAAAGAAAATAAAAGAAATAATTTTCTAGTTGATATCTATCGGATTATTTGACTAGTTTTCAAACTGACTATTTAACTGATTATCTGACTCTCCGATTTTGTGAGTATCAAGTCATATAGACTGATTATCTGATCAATTGTTTGAAAAAAAATTGACAAAAGAATAAAATAAATAAATAATATAACTTATATAAAAAAACATTTTTTTTCTTCAAAAATTCAGTTATCTTCGAAGTCAGCCAGTCAGTTGACTAGAGGAATATGTATCTGATTATTTGATTTGTCAGAAAGGTCATCTTTTATTTCTGCTTCTATATTCTTCAATATGTTTTTTTTTAACAACTTTATCTAGCTAATTGCTCAGTCAACGGTATGAAATCTCACTGAGCGTCTCCTTATTTTTTAAATTTCTGACTTTCCCATTTCGGTTAGAAAATAACGATCGAAAACGTTGTTAAATTTTCCCGATTTTAAAGAAATTCCTGCCATTTTTGTAAAATACATTTTTTCTTCATTTCTGTAGGTAAATTTTTGGTAAACGTCACCGAAGAACGCAACTGTGCCTTATACCTGAACGCATCAGTCGATTTCGAAACATCTGAATCATATGTCATCGAAATCCAATTGATTTCACTGCAAGGATTCCTAAACAAAGACTACAGCAAAACACAAGTCTCCATCAACGTCGTCGACGTCAACGACAACAAACCCTTTTTTATATATCCCAACAATTTCAAAGAAAAATATTACGCTGCCATCCCCATAACGTCACCTTTATCCACGACGGTCATCCAAATCAAGGTAACTTTGCAAAACCGATCGAATTCCTTTCAACGTGCGAATTTCAGGCGGACGACAAAGACAGCGGAAAATTGGGGAAAGTGCGCTATCGTCTGAAAGGAAACGGAAGCGACGTGTACTTTTCCATAGACGCCGGTTCCGGTATCGTCAAGACGAAGAAAACCTTCGAAAACGTCGAAGAAATCGAACCGTTTAAATTTCGGGTAATCGCACGAGATAATCCCAACTCCACGTTCGATTTCAACGAAGTCGACGCTCCGCTCGTGATCAATTTGGTGTCGGAGATCAACCGTATGGTTTTGGCCATCGGCGACGCCAAACCCGACGTCGTTGCCACGAAAATCGACACCATAACGCAAATCATACAGGAACAATCCGGTCTGATCGTCGGCGTTGAAAAGTTAAACATCAGGGAATACGTCGGGGAGAATGGTACTTTGGAGACGGATCCGGCCGGAACGGATGTTTGGTTTTATGTGGTAGATCCGGTAACTGACGCCATTTTATCCGCAAATAATTCGATTGTACAAAGGTTTGTAATTTGATTATAAAACAAAAGAGCATCGCGTTACTAAGATACAAGCAAAACGATTAATTTTTTAATTGAACAATCTGTATATGTTTAAGTTGGTTTATTTTTTAACTCCTTAACTATCGATCCTAGAGAAGAATTATCTCGTAATTAATTATAGCAGGCAACCAAAGCAACTTAAAAATACAAAAATATACAGAGTGTTCAATTTAAAAAATTAATCTTTATGCTTGTATCTTAGCAACGAGATGTTCTTTTGTTTTATAATTTATTGCGCGAAATGCGCATTACAAGGTACTTAAACTTTGTCCATTTAACCAAATTTGTATCTCTTTAAATAAAAAAGTTAGCTATAGTAGAATAATTCGTGAACATCCGGAATGTAAGAAATTGTTATTTTTTTAACTCCTTAACTAGCGATCCTAGAGAAAAATTGTTTTATAATTAATTATAGCAGACAACCAGAGCAACTTAAAAATATAAAAAATACAGGGTGTTCAATTTAAAAAATTAATCGTTATGCCTGTATCTTAGTAACGAGATGTTCTTTTGTTTTATAACTTATTGCATGAAATGCACATTACAAGGTACTTAAACTTTGTCCATTTAACCAAATTTGTATCTTTTTAAATAAAAAAGTTAGCTATTGTAGAATATTCCCGTGCACAGACTGTATACAGAGTGATTCTAAATGACTAGCTGTTACCTCTCAAAAGGTATATAAACATTTTTTATTAAAATATTTCATAACAATAATATTTATTTATGTGTCTGATTTAATTATTTCTTTTTCTCTATCAGAGCTGCACTGATGAAGTTAAAAAAAAAATTCACTTTACAGGTCAATATTGGAAAAAGCAGCAATGTCAAACTTGACTTTCGACATATCCGGTCAAATAAAACACACCGCTTTCAACATACACGAACCGATAGTCTTGCAAAAAGTAAAAACCGCTTCGATCGCTTCGCTCAACGGTGACGTATTTCCGTACGCGTTGATCATCATCGCCTGCATAATATTCGTACTGGGAATCGTCGGGATCATTTACATTTGCGTTTCGTGGTCGCGATACAAAACCTTCAAAGATCAGATGCAACGTCAGTACGTGGTGCCCGCTAGTCCGACGAGATACGATTCCGTTTACGTCGAGCCCAACTTGAAGGAATACGAAACGCAGGTGTTACAGATGTGCGTTCCCGTCGACGATCCCGACGAATTCAACGACCTGCATCTCGACTTTAGCAATAAGAATCACACGTTCAGCTTGGAAAATGTCGGTTATATTGGTAAAGATAACAATCTGAATAAATACGGTGAGGATTTAAGGCGAATTTACGGGTTTATAAAGAAAAAACAATTGCAGGTCAACAAAGTCCGGTGAGTAGCGAGTCGGCCACGACGGCTCGAGCTTCAAGTGTTGGCGAACACATTTTGTCGAATAATGTGAATCATTCACTAAATCGTGATCACATGTATCAAAGGTATTTTTTTTGTAAAAATTAAAAAGTTGACTCTTAATCATATTTATTTTTAAATATGGAGCGAAAGTCAATCAAAATATAAAAAATCAATAGAAAAACATATTTAAAAAAAAAATTATACGCCACTGCAATTTTAAGTTTTTTTTTTTCTATTGTACGCATTAATTAATTTTATGGTGAAATACTATTTTTAATCAATTTTTCACACGTTTTTGGAAATACACATTCTTAGCATATGATTATTATTATTACTATTATTATTACTATTATTATTATTACTGTTATTATTTAGATAATAATATTATTATTAAATAATAATATTATTATCTAAATCTATAGAACATTAAAACATGGATTGTTTTCCAATATCGATGTCGGTGGCAAAAAATAAATAGAAAACAATTTTTATTATTTTATAGAAAAATAAAAAAAATAATAATAATAACAATAATGAAATAATTTAATTAACAAATTAAAAAAATATTTTGATATTAATTATTTTTTTGTTTAGAACAACTTCTACAGAGAATATACGCAGACTCAATCCGCAAAAATGGCAGTTTTGCTCCATTTCTAATTTTTTTTTTTTTTTTTTAATTAAACTTGAAATTGATAGTACAACGTTCTTTGACCGAAAATACCCTCATTAACAAATTCCTCTTTCTGTTTGTATTTAGATCGTCAGATGAAGAAGAAATGAACACGAGTCCCACCAACGAAAATGTCATGTTTAGAGAAAAGAAAGACTACTCACATTTAGGTTTCACTTACGGCGATCATTCGCCAGTCGAAACCACAACAGAACTGTAAAAAATGTTATCAAATTTTTTTATTAAGAATTCACAACGAAATTGTATTTTATTGTAAATAGCATTTACGTCGAGTCGACTGCTTCGTATCAATATAAACCGAGCCCCCCATCGACATCATTGGAAAAATTAAGAAACGATTGTGTACATAAAATTTTATCATTTTTGTTGTATTTATATATATTTTTTTTTATTTTAATTATTCAATATTTATAACAGGTCGTGTGTGTTTGTGTGTACAGTTAAGTTACAGTTAAGTAAATGTGTATGACGCTACGTTAAATAAAAAAATTATTAAGTAATTTTTGGTTTGAATTGAATCGACGAAAACCAATAACCTAAAAATATGCATCAAAAATATTGGAGCAAATATAAGTAATAATAAAAAAATATATAAAATAATTACACTATTAATGTCATTCGATTTTGATTCTGATATGTCATTAACGTATTCAGGAGTATATTTTATGGAAGGGGATATCTGCCCCCTCCATAAAATGTGCAATAATTATTTTTTTATAAATTTATTTATTTCATTTTTATAAATGTTCTAATAATAATATTATTTTTAATAAAATTGCCTTTGGATTTCTTATTAATGTAAACGGGGAATTATTACCCAAGTGTCCCCCTTGGGAAATCAATTGAGATTTCTATCTGTCCCCCAACTCTTAGAGGACATTTTTTTAAATTTTTAAAATTTAAGTTGTATGTATAAAAAATATTTCATTAATGTGTATAGAAATCGGTGTCACAGGAAATTCTATTTTTTTGTTTTAAGCTTGGGGGTCCTTATTTATTTGCAGAAATTGGATTTCTAGAGACACTTCTATATTTCCACTAATTCTATTGATATTTCTAATATAAATTTTGATTTGCATCAACACGTATTAATTTTTATATCAATTTAAAAATTTATATACATTTTTTTTTTTTATTTTTCTTTCAAGTTTTATGGGCCCCTGAGTACAAACAATTTGAGTTGTATTTATTTTCCCAGTACAAAAATTACTATATTTTTTAGCGACAAAATAGAATTTTTAAAAATTTTTCTAAATAATTTTATAAATAAATAAACAAAATTTATTTTCTTTCAGTTGATTTTTTTTATTACTCATTACAGAAATTAGGTTCAGCATTTCAATTAATTTTTTTGTTTCAAAATCAAGTTCATTAGTTCCCTGTCAGTCTCCTGTGTCGATTTATTAATGTTAAATGGGGAGGGGGGCACAACAAGGGATTCATTAAATTCGATGTTTTTAGTACTCAATAGAAAAATTAGGCTTCTTGTAAAATTGTGATAAAATTGTCTGTTGTAAAAAAAGGGGTTTGTGTACAGAAAAAAAATCTTTAAAAGAAAAAAATATGTTAAAAAAAATGTATTTCCATGGATGTAACTTTTTTTGATTTCAGTGAAAATTGTTTTTTAATTCAAAATAAAATATTCTAATATTGTTGGGGGATAACTCAACTTTTTTTATTGACTCGTATGGTGTATTTTCCCCCAATTATTATTATATTTTAATTATTAACATAATATATTTTTTAATTATTTTATTAATTAATTAGTTATTTTGATATAAATTCAAAAAAAATTGTATACGATTTTTACATTAAATATTTTATGTAAAATGTTCCAATATGACTTCTATATTTGGGGGGGGGGGATGGACAACTATGGATTATTCGATTTTTATAAATAACAGTACAAATTGGGCTTTCCATAAAATTTAATGATTTTTTTAAGTAAAAATTTTATTTTTTGAAATTTTTATCTAAGGCCCTTGTGGATAGACAACCAGTTACGTTTCTATAGAATCTACTTAAATATAAATTAGATTTCCATGATTTTAACCAATACATAAATTGGGTGTAAACCCAATTTTTTTTCTACTAAAATAAATTTTAAAAATATTTCACCTAGGGGTCCCGAGGAACCAACATTTCCACTACAACATACTCGCCATAAAAAAACACTTTTCTTTTGTATAAAAAGGTTTATTTACAGAAATATATACATATCTTACAAAATATAGCAGAATCTTACAATTACGGGAATAGGAAATCTTATTCATTCAACTTATTAAGTAAATTGCTGAATGCAACACAAAAACAAATATGGACGACCGTAAGAATAAAAAATCACAAAATAGTGACTTAAACTAAACAACGCAAGTCAAAGTCGGTAAAGTCGTATGCATTTTATAAAACAACATGTAACCTTAAAAATTAAAACCAAATCTTTAAAATTGACAAATGACATGCGGTCCATACTTCAATTTTCTTATAAGTAATAAAACAATAACATTTTGCAACAACATTTACAGGATAAGCTACTCAAAAAAAAAAAAAAAAATATTTCGTAAATCGCATAAACAATAAAATCATTAAAACAAACAACCTTATTTACCATACCTTGAAGCTATCGTATACAGTGAGTTCAATAATTGCAAAGCTCTGGTATCTTCATTATCGTCGCTTAAAGCCGGGTCCACATACGTGTGAAACGGCGACGCGGTTTTCGCAGCTTCGCCATTTTTCTCCTTTCCGAGCGTTTGCGTCACCGAACCCTTGCTTTCAACGTCGGCAATGTTGGTGCCGCATTCGCTAATCAACAACAAAATCAACCTGCGTGTCAGGGGATTTTGTTCGATTTCTTTCATTTTCGCCAAAAATTCCGCTTGGGTTGTGTTCAGTTTATTCAAAATCCTTTGCAATTTATTACTTTCGTTGGCTTTCATAAAATCGATCAAGATACCGTGGACTTGCGTCGAATTCAACGCCAATTTCGGCAAAGCTCGGATTTCGTAGTTGATTTCGCTCGACTCCTCCGATTCGATGGGTTCGGTGTGGAGATTTTCGTTGATGTTCGAGGGATCGGTGTAGATGGTGTTTTTCCACAATTTTTCCACGTGAGAATAATTGGTCCAATGGTCGTCGGGTAGTTCCGGCTTTGACGTCGTGTACTTCTTCTTGACCAAATCGTTAAATTGGGAAACGAAGGATTGGGAATCGGCGCTTTGCAAATTTTCACCTTCTTGACCTAAAGAATTGTGTTCGAAACCATCGGAATTGTTCAAGGCAAGGATGTATCCCCAGGTTGGATGCACCGAAGGCGTCGTGGTCAATCTAGGTAGTTCTGATTTAATGTCCGCGTCGGAATAATTCAACAACTCATCGTCGTCACTATCGGTGCTGCTAATTGGTGGTTCGGTTGGTCGTACCTCTTCCAACACTTTTCTAAATGTATCTGGATCATCCAGATACGATGAAAGTGCTTTTGTAAATACTTGAGCCAACTGCCTTACTCTTGGCGTCGCCGTTGGATTTCCCGAATATTGCCCGTCGAGATCGTTGAAATCATCGTTTAAAGACAACGTGGTCGTTTCTAAATCATCATCATTTTTAAACAATTCATGGTACCCATTCAAAGTGGATTTTGTTAGTAAATCATTTATCGCGTGCGTCTCGTCCATTGGTTGCTTATCATCACCAGCGGCTATTCCATCCAAAGCGTTTGCAAAATATATAGCTAACGTGTGAAGCGTTTGTGGACCAGCCGATGGGGGAATCACCAATCCAGCTCTTGAAGTATCTGTCTTATTCTCCAAAACGATCTTCAAAGTATTGATCATGTTGTTCAGATGGTCGTAAGTTGAATCAGTCGTGTATGGGGTGGGAAATGTCGGCGATAACGTCGCATCACCAAAACCAAATGGTCTAGCCGAGGATACCTCGTAATTAACGGTTGGATCGGGCGCATCGGTTACCTTCAATTTTCTTTCTTCAATTTGTTTTGGCGGCAATTCGAATGGTTTTGGTTTCAAAACTAATTCGTTTAAATTGAACAAAGGTTGCGCAACACCAGCGGAAGTCTCCTGGTTGGATTTTTGCAAATTGGTAAACGTGGGCGGCGTCGTGACTTTTGGTAAATATGTATTGGTGTTTGAGAAAACTGATGAATGTGAAAATGAGGAGACCGTCGAAACTTTTTCAAAATTATCCGTCGACAACTCGTTCGTATTTAAAGCGTCGTGATTTTGGGACGTACCACCGGGATGTACCGTTGAAAGTATGTCATTTTTATCAAAAGCAACCGAATTATCGCCGTATACCTTTTTGAAGGCTTTTTCCGTAACTGAAGTTGAAATTTTTGGGAAATAAGTATTAGCAGAAGGTGTGACGTAAGTATTAGCCGATGTGACGTAAGTATTAGTAGAAGGTGTGACGTAAGTATTAGTAGAAGGTGTGACGTAAGTATTAGTAGAAGGTGTGACGTAAGTATTACCAGAAGGTGTGACATAAGTAGAAGGTGTGACGGTGTCATGCTTTGTGACGTAAAATCCATCTCCACCTTCTTTTCGTTTCGAACTCTCACCAATCAAATTTATTCCTGATTTATTCGAATTTAATCGACTCGAAACGTTGGATATAACAACTGGTTTGTTGTTGGTCAAGCTGATTTTTATCACGTTGGGTGCGCTGGTCGCTTTGGTCGAAAAGACATCATCAAAGGATATTTTTTGACGACCAATCACGATCTGGTGATCCGGTATTGCACTCGATTGACGCCACAAACCGTCAGCATTTGAAGAATTGGATCGAGGTGGTGGAGGAAGATCGTGCGTGTGGTTTGTGTGATCCGATTCGAAATCCAACGAGCAATAATGAGGTGCTTGCGTTGACGATAAATTGTTCGAAACCGCATGTTGGTTGGATTTGAAATTGTCACCTGGATTTTGATCGTCAGAAATGTTTGGTGTTTTTCGATCGTGTTGGTCGAAAATGGTCATATTTTGGGGCGATATTGGCTGATCCAATCCATTCGAAATGGAAATATTTTTTTGATCGATATGTTGACCAATTGGATTAGTATTTATACTCTCCCCCAAGACAACTTGCTTCGAATCAAATTGGCTTGGATTTGATGGCCGATTTCCTTGGTATTTATCACCGTATGTACCGTTTTGTACTTTGATTAGGATTTCTGGGTTCTTATTGGATAATATAACTTTTTGTTGGTATTTATCACCATCGGTGACATTTTGAACCTTACCAACTGTTTGGGTTTCCGGGCTTACGACCAAAACGTGGTCGGAATCTTTCTTGTTGGATGGATCTTTTCGTTGATAATTATCACCATCGATACCATTTTGCGTTCCTGATTTTAAAACCAATTCCTTGGGCGTACCTTTTCGGACGTGTTGCTCAATTGGAGCAATGGTGGCAAATTCCTCGCTACTTTTTTCCATTTCCACGATTATCTTCGGTATTTTCGTGGTGTACGCAACGGGTTTATTCGTCGTGGTGTAAGGTGGAACGGTTGGGGAATATTTAAAACCTTCAGTTGTCGAACTGTAATAATTTTTGGTGTTTTGGGACGATTTTGGCGTCGTCACCACATAGGGTTTTCCTTTGTTGAGAGGAACCCGATTTGTCGAAATCGTTTGCGGACTTATGGGCGAGATGGTTTGAGAATTCAACCTCGGATAGTAGTAATTGGGATCTTGGATATCAGTGTATGTTGATCTGTGATTTAGATAAATGGTGGGTTTACTGCTTTGATGTATGGAATTTTGATTATTTTTGTAATAAGAAGCGGTTTCTTCGAAAATTTGAGTTTCTTCACTACTTGACTGTTCTAAAGATCCTATAGCACCATCTACACGTCTTTTCTCATCATTTAACTGTTTTGTCCCACCATCTAAATGTCTTTCCTCAACACTTAAACGCCTTTTCTCATCACTTAAACGCCTTTCTTCATCATTTGGTGATCTTACCTCACCATTTAAACCCCTTTCTTCGCCATTTGGTGATCTTGCCTCACCATTTAAACCCCTTTCTTCGCCATTTGGTGATCTTACCTCGCCGTTTAAACGTCTTTTTTCACCATTTAAACGTCTTTCTTCACCTCTTAAACGTCTTTCTTCGCCATTCAAACTCCGTTCTTCACCATTCGAACGTGTTCTATCAACACGACTAGAAATTTGTTTTATGCGTATGATTTCCTTTTCTTTATAAGTCCTCATCGGCTTGTCTTCAATACCCGATTTTCTTCTCACGTTCGAAGCGGTAACTTGATCAAAATTGATAGTTTCCCGTTGATTGTCATCGTAAATTGGTCTTCTTTTATTTTGGACGTCGTTGGTAACTTTCCTTAGCGATTTTCTTCTAAACTCTTGTTCCCTGAGTTGTTCGGCGCTTTCTTCGTAAAGACTGGGCGAATTCGTGCAGTTCACCTTGAACCACCATTCGCATATCAGGTCAGATTGTTGGAAGATCGTGCCGTTGGGGCACAAAAATGATATTTTGGCGCCGTCGTTGCATATGTGGAACACCTGAAATGTGGCTATGAGATTGGGTTTTATGTACGTTGTGGCGTCACCTGGCAATTGGTTTCCACATCGGCGTAGTAACCTGATTCCACTTCCTTGCAGTTGAAAGACGTCCTCGGTATTCGGTGGAAGATGGGAAAATCGACGCCGGGTTTGCCTTGTACCCCTTTAAAAAAGTGGGAAAGTTGAAAGAAATTTGAAAGATGTACGTACCTTGATAGAAGACCAATTCGTCAGTTGAAGATTCTTGCTGATGTGTAGATAATCCGTAAACTGTCTGTAAAAAATCACAATGTTTATGACGTTAAACGGTTAGGAAAGGCTTACCGATGGTTTTCTATGGTACACTGCGTAGAACAATATCGCAAAACCTAAAATGAAAGATTTTAAAAATTTTCTAATTTCCATAACCGCTTTCATTTCAAACCCACACACATATGTCAAAATTCTTATTATTATTAGGTTTACATTCAAAGAATTAAGAGATTCTTGGGTTTTCAAGTTCCTAAGTTGGACAAGTGGTGAGAGGGAATCCAAGAGAGAAAAAAATTCAAATCATCCAATGCCTTTGAATCATAAAAAAAGTTTAATCAATCCAACCCAAGTTGATCAAAGTTGATTCGAAATGGCTTAATTTCAAATCGACAATTTGTACAAAATTTGTGGAAACTAAACCAAATTTCATCAATTTCACAAATCCTAACAATTTAATCGAACTTAATTGGACTCAATTTTCGATGTTGTATCTCATAACACAAATACGAATTGAAACAGCTGCCGAGAAGACAAAACAATTGAAAAAGTTGCATTTGTTTATTTATTATTTCCTAACCCAGTTTCTTGAAAATGAGAAACGTTGATGATTAGTTAAGTTAGAAGAAGGCTGATTGATGAATATGATTTATTTATTAAACAACAACAAGTTTGCAAAATTGAGCTGGATTAAGTTTGATGAAAAATTGGGTTTGATTTTATGTAAACGAAAAATGGGAAAAAAATCACATAGGAGGACATCGGATTACCTGGACGGAAGAAGAAGCTTGGGAGAGGAAAAAATAGTAGCAAAATTTAGGTGTGGAAATCAGGAAAGGGCCAATACATACCAGATGGGGGAACAGTATGGGCAATGCAGATTTTGAGAAGAGGGAAGAGACGAATGGATGCATTGGTGGACGGAATGTGAGGAAGTGAACCAAAAGAAAGATAAAGAAAGGGAAAGAAGATGGTGGAGATTTATGAACGAGACAGGAGAAAGATTGGAAAGATTGAAGAAATTGAAAGGAAAGATGGAGAGAATGGGAAGAAATATACGCAATTAATTAGATGAAATGTAATTATGTTATCTACGTAATTAAAAAACTTTAAGTACTGGAAAAATTGAAAAAAAAAACAATAAAACTAAAACAATAGAAAATATAACTATATTAAGGATTGAATCGAACTAGGCCACTTTGAGGAGAAATTAATTGAGTTGACTAGGTAGCATTTTACTTATGTTGAAGATTAACAGCTAAGAAGATCAAACAATGGCATTTGAATGGGATTACAGAGGGCTGAATTGGGTTTATTGGGTTTAGCTACATTAATTTGTTTTTTTCTTGGGTTGGTTTGAATTCGTTGATATGGTTAGTGTTGGGTTTAAGTACAAAAAGCACATAAGTAGATATACAATGTGGGTTCCGGACAAAAAAAGCGGGTTATTACTTATGAAGGTCCCAATTCACTTTTTAGTAGTAATGGGTGCGCCTTTTTTGGTTTTTTGAACAGTTTTTGGACAGTTATGAACAGCTTTGAACAGCTTGTCGGTCAAGGTCGAAAAAACAAAAAAAGGCGCATTACTACTAAAAAGTGAATTGGGAAAAGAAATAACCGGCGTTTTTGGTTCAGAACCCATTGTATTATTTTTATGTCAAAATTGGAAGAATTTTCGACAGATTAAAAACACAAAACAATAAACTTACCCAACTTGTATATGTGATATCGCTCCATTGTTCAAGAATTTCTGTAACAAAATAAGACATGTCAATTCGTATTCCCATAACTGAAACCATTAGAAACCATTTTCAAAAAATACATGTTTATTGCATTCCATTCAAATTTTATTCATTAATTGCATAAGTAATTACACAGATGAGTCTATCGATGGATCTGATTACACAACGAACGTGCACGGTAGGAAAACATTTGCAATTAAACGTTATCGTAACATCGAAGACTGATTATGGTAATTGAATAATTCAATCATCATCAAAATTGGTCGAAGCACAAAAAGAATTGCTCTTGTGACACGAAAATATTATGATTTAATTTAAAATTCAAACAAACTTTAAAGACGATAATTTAACGGATTACGCAAGTAGATTTTATCTTTCGACCGGAAGACACTACCGTAACAACTTTCCCAACTTTTCTCATCTTTAAGAAATTATCCTTCGAAGTAATTGATAATAACGTCAAATTTCTCGACAGTCACGTCGCGTAATTGCTGCCTCGTATCGTTTTCACGTCGACTTCACAAACATCAAAAGGATGGCGATCATGAGGAGAAGATTTGAAAATCCAGGTTAGAAACGTGATATGTCAGATCATTTTCATCTATTCACACAGATCCAATTGACTCTCAGGTAATTACTGTCATAGACTAGAACTTTAAATAACATGTATTTAATTTTAATGAAAAAATTTTGAATCAAATAATTGATCAAAATTCCCAAAAAAAAATGTTAATAATAATTTCATATTTAAATAAATTTTTAATACAAAACAATTGACTCAGATGGTACAATCATAAACTTGTAGAGCTTTAAATACTAATTTAATTTTAATGAAGAAACAAAATTTTCAAAAAAAAATCCAATTTGGGAATCAAATTGGTCAAAATTCCCAAATCAATTTTTTTAATAATAATTTCATATTTATATAAATTTTTTAATACAAAACAATTGACTCAGATGATTACGATAATAAACTTGTAGAACTTTAAATACTAATTTAATTTTAATGAAGAGACACAATTTTCAAAAAAAATCAAATTGGTCAAAATTCCCAAATCAAATTTTTTTAATAATAATTTCACATTTAAACAAATTAAATAAATTCTTTAATAGAAAAGCACGAGCAACATATTGACATTCAACTCGAATACAAATTCCATCAATATTTTTATTTATTTACCAATTCCCATCGTATAAATTCTTTTCATATACAACTCTAAATTTACATTTAATTTTTGTTCATATTTCATATTACAATATCTTTTGTTCTCGACATCGCACGATGCAATATACACACAGTTTATGTAACAATTTGGTGACTTTTTGTTAAATGCTAAACGTGTACTCCTATGACATTATTTATTAATTGCAAAATCCGCTTGCGTAATCGACTCGATGAACAACAACAAAGTGGAAAATTAACATTTCTTGCAGTTTTACACGCCGTTTAATATAATCGCTAAGGAGATCGACAATTTCCAATGGATACGATAATTTTTATTTTAAAAAGTTGGTAAAGTTGACATGAGAACTGAGAATTTTTTTTGCATTAAAATTTGAAATCGATTAGATTGAGGAATCATCAGCCAAGAATAGAAAAGATGAGTAATTTAATTTGCGAGGTCGCTTCCATCATCACAACACATTTAATTGTGACGTATTTTAACTCAATTTAATATTTTAAAATCAATCAAGTCTATCTGTGACTATATCCATATCTATGTCTATATCTTCATCTATAACAGCTAGTTTAATCTTTTATTTTATTTATATTCGGTGTTTGCTTGACACTTTCATCAGTTTCTTCATTTATTTATCGATCGGGTTTCGTTTTCCTACCGACTTTCTCAAGAATTTGGTTTTTTGCACGTTTTAATTTCATTTAAAATAGGTTTTACTATGAATATTTTTCGTGTACATACTTTTCGTCTGAATTATTCTGTTTATTGCCTTGTTTTTTCCTGTTTTGTAATGTTTTTTTTTAGGTTAATTACCATTAAACATTTTCTCAAATTTTTGTTTACATAAACGGAACCGAATTTTGATAAAACTCTATCCAACCCAATATTGAAAACAATCTGAATAGTTTTTAAAGAAAT